>VYZP01057624.1:17126-33683 GCA_013400635.1 Hypocryptadius cinnamomeus | reverse complement strand
AGCCGCCGCCGGGCCGCAGGCTGGCGAGCCGGGGCGCGCTGGCGGCGGCGGCGGCCGAGGAGAAGGAGGAGGAGGCGGGCGGGAGCCAGCCGCCGGCCGCGCCGCCGCCCCACAAGAGGATGAAGAAGCGGAAGGAGCTGAACGCCCTCATCGGCCTGGCCGCCGACGGCCGCAGGAAGAAGCCCGCCAAGAAGGGCTCGGGCCACCGGCTGCTGCGCACCGAGCCGCCCGCCTCCGACTCCGAGTCCAGCTCCGAGGAGGACGAGTTCGCAGGGGCGCGGGGCCGCTGCGGAAAGTGAGTCCCGGGCACTGCGGGGCCCTGCTCGGACGGGTCCTGCCCCGGCTCCGCGGCGGGGCTGCGCTGCCTTCAGCGGGTCGGGTTCGCGGCTGGGGCTGAAAGAGGGTGTGTGAGGCTGGGGGCTGCCGGGGGACACCGGAGCTGCACTGAGTGTGTCCGACCCCGCAGGTCGCCTCTCTGGGGATAAAAGTATCATCGGGTCGCAGAGTGGCTTGAATTGGAAGGGACCTTAAAGATCATCTAGTTCCAAGCCACGGCCAGGGACAGCTCCCACTGGACCCTCCTCTGGCTTTTAATTTTTTTTTTTTTTCTGTTTTGTACAAGCACAAGTCCTTGTGGGCTGAACTTGGGGGCAGCTCCTGGAGATGCTGGGCGCAGTTACCCGTGTGTGTGCTCAGCGTGGCACCGTCCTGCGAGCTGGCACAGTGCTGGTTTTCTCGGGGGCGTGCTGGGCTTTTGCCAGTAAATAAGCTTTTCAGTTAAGTAACAGCATTAATAATGGGCCTCTGTGCATGCCTGACAGTAGGCATGTCTCAGGAAATCCTGGGCTTTCACAATTTAGAACGCCCTAGAAGTACTTGTCTGTAACATTATGGTAATACCTTGTCATGAAGCATGTTTTTCAAGTTATCAAGCAGATGTGCTTGGCATAAGTTTATGTCAGCAGAGCAGGATATTTTAGTAAAGGAAACCTGACAGCTGCTTTTCAATACATTAGATGTGCCTCCTGAGGATAAACTGAATAGAGGGTAACAGCCCTAACCTGACTTTATAGCCTTGTTTATTCCTGAAAACGCTCTTTGTTAGACCTTGTCAGCCAAAATGCGTGCTGTTACAAAGCTGTCCCTTATTTTGCTAGAACAACATTTAAAGTAACACTTTTGTAGGCACTGCTGTATATTCACAAGCTGTTACTTTGTTTTCTGCAGGGGAGACTACCTGCGGTGCTGCAGGTTCTGTTACCCTTTGTGTGCGTTTGTCATTCTTGCTGCTTGTGTGGTCGCGTGTGTTGGCTTAGTCTGGATGCAGGTGGCTCTCAAGGAGGATTTGGATGCAATAAAGGAGAAGTTTCGAACTAGTAAGTATGAATGTCACTACTGTTTCACATTTTCTTTGGGCACTATGAAGAGCTTTAGTTGCTTGCCTGCTTAGTCAAAGTCTGAAAGTACTGAGTAGACAAATAACATCTGAATTGAGGAATGCTCTGAGCCAAGAACACAGAGACTTGGTGAATCTAAGGTGAATGTTATGTATTCTTGTCTGCTCTGTATCTTCTGAGGAGCAGGGACACTGGACTGGGTGGGCCTGTAGTTGCTTGTATATACATTTCTAAAATTCCTGACTTTGGCGTTCAGAGTGCTCTCTTCTAAAGAATGACCCTGTTTAAAAAGTTCTGATCAGACCTGTCAAAGCAGTCTAGGGAATTCTGAAAAAAAAAAATTAAGAAAAATTATGGTCTTGTCTTGAACTCTTTTAAAACCTCTGATACTTGCTGTGGAATTACTGCAATTTGAATGTTGCTTCAGTACTATATTTTCTCTCTGTATCCTCTGAATGTTTATTTTGCTTGCACTGACCTGTTCCTGTTCAACTTTTACGTTGGGTTACATGTGGCATGGAGTTAATATGTTTAATACTTTGAAGTGTGGAGTTAAGATGAAGTGTTTTGCTTGTAAAGCTCAGGTTTTGTTCGTCCATGTCAAGATGCCCATGCCAAGATTTTCAATATAATAACTTCTGTAGGCTGAGGTAGAACAAATGGTGATATGTGCATGTAAGGTACACTCTTGGCTCTCTGTGCCTCACCTCTGGGCACAAGATGTGTTTTGGTGCCTTATGTTAGTAGTGTTTGAAATCCTGTGTGGATTGAGAAAGGTAAGCAAAGGTGTTGTCTTGGTTGTGATAAAAGAGGCATTGAGGAAGTGCATGTAGGAATTCTTGGTGTTGGTGTTCAGGTGTTCCTGCTCAGGCATGGAAGGTGGGAGTTGTCTGCCAAGGTGGAACAGGTTGGCTGGGTGTGAGAGAATTGCTGATAGGTGTGCTTTTGTGTTAACTGATACTGAACTCTAAAAGTTAGCTGTAGTTGCTGTCCACCAGTTCTGGAGGATACCTTCAGTTCCAGGTGCTGCTTTGTGGCTGGGAGTGTTCCCAGCAATGGCTCTTTCTGTGTTCTGGGTCAGGAACTGCTGCTCTTCATGTACTGCTCCCTCTTAAGGTGTGCTGGTGGCAAAAGTTTTGCAAGAGGACTGCATTTGTTGGCTTTGGTGTAGTTAAGTTTCATCATTCCTGTTCAACACAGAGCTCTTTGTTAAAGCAGCTGTTCTCCCTGAGTCTGTTCTCCCTGTCTGGCAATTACAGATGGCCTTGTTTTCCTCTTAATAGCTCTGATAGAAAAGCTGTGCATTAAATGCTTTGCCTGGTGATAAACGTGTCAGATTTCCTTGCCATCATAATACCGTGCCTAGGAGTTGGATGGGAGCCTCATAATGAGGCACAGCATTTAAATACCACAACAAAAAAAGCAGGCAGCAAGAACAACCTGGTTCTCGAAGGTAACATTTTGCCTTGGTGAAATGTGTGGGTGAACAGAGAAACAAAGGCAGGTGACCCATCTGTCATACAGCAAATTTGGAAAAGGAACCTTTCTCTGAATCTTCATCCAGACTTTTTTCCCCATAAGAGCCAGTGTTTGTGACAGTATTTGGTATGTTCTGCCATCATTTGCACAAAGTGAGCATGGGATGAGTGCTTTTTATAAACAAGACATCTTTGCATCAAGTATCTTTGGAATAGGAGGAAGTCATGTAGTGTTTTCCCTTCAGTTGTCAGCAATGATGCTAAGAACACGGGGCATTTAACCTTCCTAGTGCTCAAAAAAACTCTTCAAGTGCAGTCCCACTGTTCACAATGAGAGTGACAAAATGGAAAATAATTTGTCTACAAAAGCCTATGAAAACATGCAATGTAGTGTGAGCTGCTTGTGTCAAATGCACAAATTAGTTCTCAGTCTGTTTTGGCTAAAATACACCTTTCAAGGTCTCGCCTACCCAGAAGCGTTTGGACCTTGGGTGATCCAGTGCAGATTTCTTTGCACCTAGAAAGTATTTTTAGAACTTGCTTAAAGAGAAGTAAGGTGGGTTTCTGAATATGCACAGCTTTCCAGTTTTGTGTGTTTGGGCTTCTCCTTTTGACTGGGTGGGTCACACTTGGAAGTTTGTTCTGGGATGTGCCAGCTACACATCACACAGGTCCCGCTGCTCTTGGCAGTCTGCTCTGAACGAGGGCTGATTGTTGTGGAGCCTTCCAGTGCTGCCTTGCAGGGTGGATGAGCAGATTTTGGAGAACTCTGTCATCTTCATCTCAAAACCTTTGCTTATTTGTTTCTCAGACCTAGGGGTTTAGGATTGCCTCACAGCACAGCTAAACAGCTTAGTCACTGCAGATCTGGAAGAGCTGCATTTCTGAGGCTCACTGGAATTGCTTTGAGCTGCATGTTTCCCCCTTCCTGTAATATTAATTGCAGTAATAACTGACTTAATTTCCAAGCACCTTGTTTACTGATTTGTTTACCAACAGGCATTAGTGCATAAGGTTATACATTATTTTTTCAGTTGTCTTTCTGTCACACAGAGCAACAAATTACATTAATCTCCTTGGAATTCACTTCATCATCAGCAGCCCCTCTGCAGGCTTGAAAAGGGCACTGAGGTTCATTTCACCTGCCTCCTTTGCCCTGGGACTGTTGGCAACTCTTATTCACAGGCCCATTACTATTTCATGATCCCCTGTGGAGGTAATGCAAAATAACTGCACTAAATAAAGACCTACTGAGGTTTGCCAGAATGACAGGACTATGCAAAGTGTTAAATTTAGTACAGTCTCTCTGGGTTCTCTCTGCAGATATTGGTACTCTTAAAACAAAAAAGAGCTGTCATTCTGAGCAAACACTGAATCCAGACTGGCAATAAACCTGTATGGAGAAGCTGTTATTGCCTTCTTTCACTGTTGTAGATGTTGCTGTTTGTAATTTGTTTTATGCCTTTTAGTGTTGTTTGCCTGGATTTTTGTTTTGGTTTGCTTTTAATTATTTTTTCATTCTTTTAGTGGAATCTAATCAAAAGACATCATTCCAAGAAATTCCCAAACTGAATGAAGATTTGGTGCAGAACCAAAAGCAGCTAGAACAAATTGAGACTGGGGAACTGGGGCTGAGTAAAATTTGGATAAATATCACAGAGATCAATAAACAGGTGAGAGGGAATCAGTCCTTGGTTTTGAAAAATAATAAAATATTCCATTTAGTTCTTTTTAATGGAAATTAATTTTATCTAAGGACTTCTGTGGTCATATATGTAGCTTTTATTTTTAAAGTTCAAATAGAGTATAAACCTCATTATAAACAAGCAAAAAACAGCTTGAGCATCCAGCTGGGCTGGAGACTGATCACAAGAGGAGAAATTGCATAACTGGTGGAGGCAGTTCAGGCAGAATTTAAAAGAACCTGAGAACTGTGCAATTCTTAATTTTCCTGCCAAATAGTTGTGATGTTTATGATGAGAGATTTGACATTTCAAATTTCTGAGAATGTTTTTTAAGTGTGGAGAAGAGTTACCTGACTCAGAGCAAGCTCCTGTTGCTACAAACTAAGGCCTGCTGTCCTGTGAATATAAAACCTGCTAACACACACTCAGCCTCTGAGCTGGTGTAAATCTTGGCTCTGTTGATGGGGCTAGAGCTAAGCCACTTACCAGAGAGCTCTTTGCTCAGCTGCTCTATTAACTCACACTTCAAATGAAGCATCCAGCAAGGCTTTTACTGAAATTTCTGCCCTGGAGGGTAAAAGTTCAGAGCTGCTCACAGTGAATGGTACCGAGAGGTGTGTGTGGGGAACTCTTCTTGACCCAGGTGCTCTGGTTTAATTTGTTAGAGTACTGAGGTGCCTGCTTAGATTGATTTTTCTTCAATCCCTTGTGGTGGTTAAGTGCTTACTGGGGCACATCTGAAAATTTGATTTGCTTTCTTTAGCATCTCACTGTTTTAGCCACAGTTATTCAGGCTCTTTGTGAGACTTAAAATTCTCTTGTCTGCACCTGGCTGTTAAAGATACTGGCACATGGTTCTTGCAGGCCTCAGGTTACTTCAGGGTCTGTTTACACTCTGAGCCAGATCTTCGGGGGATCCAAATTTTCTTGCTGGTTTTTTTTATCTGTGAATTGTTGGGATGTGCTGCTGGGAATAATCTCAGCTGGTGTTCACAGCTGTGAGCTGGAGAGGCTGCATGCCAGCTGGTTTACATTGACCTAATGTAAAATTAGGATCTTTTCCTCAACTTGCAAAACAACTTCGTTTTTTTACCAGAAGGAAGTGAATTTTAGTCTCTTTCATGGGTGTAGCAGAGGGTTTGGATGATAGGTGCATCTTTGCCCATCACTCAGCTGGAGAGGTTGCATGGCTTTGCTGGGTTTTGCCAGACAGGTTTTGTTGCTAAATACAGAAGTGGGTGATGGTTTCCTCCACATGAAGACTTCTTGCACAATCTTTTAAGTCTTCCTTGGGCAACAGCCTCTCTCTAAGAGGATGAATGTAAAACTGGCAGAGGGTACCTTGCTGAAAAGGAGGGTTTTCTGTGGCCTTCATTTGGTTTTAAAAAATAGCTAAATAAAAACTTGCTCTTTTGCAAGAATATTTTTAATGTAGCCTAGGCAGGATTTCTGACCTAGAGACAGGGGTGGTTTTTGTGTGTACATGTATAATTTTGTATTGCCTTATGTTTTAATGTTACACATTAAGCCATCAGAATTGGAGGAGGTCAGGATCAGGATTGTGTTGCCTAATTCTGAGTACTCCTTTTTGGTTTTAGATATCACTATTGACCTCAACAGTAAATCATCTCAAAAACAATATAAAATCTGCTGCTGACCTGATTTCTCTTCCTCTCACAGTAGAGAAACTTCAGAAGGTAAGTACTGTAAATGTGACTGTCACTAAATGTGTTCTGTGTGTTAAGCTGCAGCTGGGCTCTTGGGGACAGCACTGACAGCAGGAGCTACCTGAGTTGCAAGGAATATTTGCTTCTCTTGTCTTTAAAATTTGACTTCATAAATTGTATGGTCCTATGATAATGTGTGGTAGGTAAAAAATTTCAAGGCTTTGTTTATCCCTTTTGGAGATACATTTGTTTGTATTGTGCTGTCCATGTGTACCTTGGAGCTGGTCTTTCTGGTTACTTTCCTTCAAGTTGCTACTTTTATTACCACATGAGACACTTGGAAAAAGTTTTGTAACTGCATGCAAATAGGTGGTTTGTTTAGCTTTTTAAATTGGAAAATGAAATGTATTGTTTTCTGTTAATATGATATCTTACTGTGTGCCTTACTGAGCATTCTTTACCAAAGAGCTCTCCTGCTTATTTAGGTTAAAAGAATGGCTTTTTGAAATGTGCCTGGTTATTCCATGGTAGTTCTGTTTATTTAGCAATAAACATTTATGTTTGGCTAACACCTAATGTTAGTCCAGTCTTTGTGGCATTACGGGTTGCCACATGTCATTTCCTAGCCCTATAAAATTAATGTATAATTAACAAGATAGTGATATGCAAAGCAATGAGTGTGTTGTGGCTGATGGGGCTGCCAGGATTTCTTTTTCTGGGAGGAGTACAAAGCTGTTTCCTAAGCTTCTTATTTGCTGCTACAAGCAGGCTGGATTTTCGCTGTGTCCTGGTCAGAAGCAAGTCTGAAGGCATGTTGTTATCAGGAGGAGTGTGGCCAGCAGGACCAGGGCAGTGATTGTCCTCCTGTACTGGGCGCTGCTGAGGCCACACCTCAAATCCTGTGCCCAGGTCTGGGCCCCTCAATTCTGGAAGGACATTGAGGGGCTGGAGAGTGTTCAGAGAAGGGCAGTGGAGCTGGGGAGGGCCCTGGAGCACAAGTCTGAGGAGGAGCAGCTGGGGGTGTTTAGCTTGGAGAAAAGGAGGCTCAGGGGGGACCTTATCACTCTCCACAACTCCCTGAAAGGAGGTTGCAGCCAGCTGGGGGGTCAGGCTGTTCTCTCAAGTGACAGGTGATAGGACAAGAGGAAATAACCTGAAGCTATACCAGTGGAGGTTTAAATTGGATTACAGGAAAATTTTTTTCTCTGAATGGTTTGTCAAACAGTGGAGCAGGCTGCACAGGGTGCTACTGCAATTGCCATCCCTGGAGGTATTTAAAGGACATGGATAGGAGCTTGGGGACATGGATTAATGGTAGACTTGGCATTGCTGAGTTAACAGCTGGACTCAGTCTTAGAGGTCCTTGCCAACCTAAGTGATCCTATGACAAGATTGCCTTCTTACGTGGGATTTGGTTTTCTTGAGCGTTTTTCCTTGTAGGTACCATTCCTAGAAATAAGGATGCCTGCTGGTGTTAAAATTCTGAAGGATTACTGAGGGAATTCCTCTTGGGCAGTGGCTCTTGTTCCTGCTGCTGAAGGTGTCCTGAGGTCCTCCAGGGCACAGGTTGTATTTGGTGTAGTTTGCAGTTTTGAGTGCAAAAAAACTTCCAAATTCTTCAAACTCATGTGCCTGATTTTGTGGCAATCTGCCTGCAGTTTCACTAACAAAGCATTGTGTTTAGCTGGTTGGTACTTTGGGACAGTGCAGTTTGGGGAAGGCTGAGATTTCTGTCATCTTTTTTATTGCAGACTGTAGCCAACATAGGTAGCACCCTTACCAGTGTGGCTCATGATGTTGAAAATATACAGACAACTATTGAGGAATACAAGAAATCCATAGAAATACTCCAGAATGATGTGGTAAGAAAAATGCACTGCTTTACCACTGCCTAATATGAAGCAAGTTAAAGAAATGCTTGAAGTTTGGGGATGTCAGAATATTGATATAGTTTGTTGGTTGAATTAAGATCCTATATAAGAATGAAATGACTGACTGTCTTCAGCAGAAACTACTCACTGTATTTATTCTGACCTCTCACTTGGGATTAACAAACTAAACCAATAATTACAGTTTTTCAACTAAATTGCAATACAAGAATTCTTGCAGATAAAATCTAAATTAGACAAATAATAAACCTTGATTCAGTCAGTGTGTGCTCTAAAAACATTGCAGATATGGCAGTGTGTATGGTAGCAGTGAAATGTGTATCATAATACTTCATTAAATGGAGAAGAGTTAATTAGGAGGGTTTAATGAAAATAAATTTGGATCTTATGTGTTTGAAAGAGAAAACTATTAGCCTAGTTTAGATACTGCATGCACAGCAGACCTGAGTGACTGTACTTGTGACAAAACATCCTTAGCTGCAGTCTGCCAGTTATTAAACACTCATTCACAGGGATTTTGTAACACAATTTTCTACTTCTTTCCTTAGAAGGAATTAAAACAGCTGCCTTCACTTCCCTCCACTGTTGTGCCAAGGACTGAGGGAAATCAGACAGAATACTGCAAAAAGGTATTTTTCTCCCTTGCATAAGGAATTTTGGTACAAGTGTCATGGATATGTAACCTACCCGTGTGTTTTGCAGGAGTGTAGTGTGCAAAAAATATGGTTTTTATCAAGACAATGTAGATAGCATGCTTTAAAGCAAATAATAAGGTAATTTTGCTCTAGTTTGTTCCTGTGTATGTGCAAACAGGAAAGTGCCCTGGTCTGAGAGAGAGTTTTTTTGATGTTCTGACTGGGCGAGTAGTAAAAAGAGTGAAACCAATATCTGACAAATTATAGGTGTGCTTTGCTAAAGTAAATGGAAATAAGTTAAAGGTTTTTAGTGGAGTGGATTTTATGGCAGGTACTTGCTAATCTGAGCAAACTTGGGAGTGGCATGTACTGAGTCACTCTCACTGTAATGAGGTGTGGAAAACAGTAATTCAGCAACCAAAAAAAAAAAAAAGAAAAAGGTTAGTGTGTAGGTGTTTAGCTGAATGGGTTGGAACAGAATGACTGCACTTACATTTATACAGTCAGTATCTTCCTCAAAAGTGAATCCTGTATGTAAATAGGCCCAGTACACGCTTTCTTGGGAAAAATCATTGTTGTGCTTACAAAGCTTGACCTGGAAAATGAGATGAATAGACTTTCTGTGTTCACTGCACAGCTGAAGTGATTAGATTAGGAACAAAGAGGTTAGCCCTGGGGAAGAATCTCAGTTTCAAACTTTTAGAAAGTTAGAATAACTTTCTGGAATCTTCCAGTTGGATGTTTTCAGTGGTGTGAGTGGAGAACCAGCCTGAAGTCTGCCCAGTTAAACTGGGTCAGTCATGTTGTTAATAGCAGGAGTTGCTGCAGAGGTTGGGTAAACTGACACGTGCTCTGTTTATATTTCAGGAAAGCCAGGCACTGCATGCAGCTTTGGAACAGCTAAATAATACTGTGGTGGTGTACCAAAAGCTGAATGACATCAAGCTTCTAAATGTGGATTCAGCCATTGGCAACCTCAGCCGGAAAGTTACGCTGTTGGAAAACTCTCCCATGGTTGTGAAAAATCCGGACAAAAGAGAGAACTCATCCACCATCGTGGTAAGAGTTTGATGGCTCAGGGTGTCTCCTCAGGCTACTACTTCCCTTACACTGCAGATACAGCTTTTCAGAGCTAGCTCAAGAAAAAGTGAGAGTGAAACTAGAGATACTTGGGAGTTCATTTATAAAAAGCTGAAGTTTGTTCCTGAACAGATAACCAGCATTAAGAGTGTCTCGGAAGCATTTAATTTCTTTCCTGCAGTATCTACAGGAAAGTGTCCAAAACACTGTGACATTTAAGAGTTGGGTGATTGTTTTATGAGGCAGGATTCACAAACAGAGCTATGTTTTAGGAATCACTCTGGCATAGATCTGTTAAGACCCACTGAGGAGCTAAGTGGGACTCTGCATTTGTTCAACAGCGGTTAAATTCTAAAAAATTTAGTAGTAAAAAATTTAGTAGTAAAAAAAATTTAGTAGTAAAAAAAATTTAGTAGTAAAAAAAAACTTCTAAATAAGTTCATAAATTCTTCCAGTGTTTTCTGTTTGCCACAGGGGGTAAGTCTGTGAGAACATGGTTTAACAATAAAAGCACATACTGATGTTGCTGTGGTAAATTATATAACCCATTTTTATGACTTCATGTTTATTCTATAATGTTTCTGCCCTGGTTTATCTCTGCTTAATGTCTGCCAAATTTGAAGGAAAGAAACTCTGTTGTAGAAAATGAAAAGCACACAAATAAACTCTGCTCTGTTTTTTCTCTAGGGGAATAATGCAACTACCTCTCTAAAAGTGGAAAATGAAGATCAACTAGATAGTGAAACTCAGTCAAATAAAGAACTGAAGGTAAAGTAAGGAAATACAAATTACACTGGATTAGTAGAGCATGTAATTGTCTTTCTAGAGATGTTTTAAATGGACCTTAATTGAGCAAAGGTCTGCAAAGAGGCACTGATGGAGTGAAGGACTTGCTGAAAGCCCATCTCAATAATGGTCCATCACTGGCTGGGAGTGAGTATAACTGAATGGCCAAATGGGGCTGGGGATAGGAGGGGATGCTGCTGAGTTTGGTTTCCATCTGCTGGAAAGAAGGTGGGTGAGTGAAACAGGCTGCACTGTCAGTTCTGGGCTTGTACTGATGTGAACTCAGCCTGTTATTGGGAATGTACCAATTAATAGAGTTAGGGAGCTGCAGATTAAAGAATCTGGGGGTTTTACTTTAGCAGAGATGCAGTGGCTCCTGCACAAAGGTATTCACTACTGCAGACAAACCTTTGAAACAATGAAGCAGTTTAGTTAATGTATAAGTGTTCACTCCAAGTGTGCTTGACTGTTTTATATTGTAGCTTTCCAGTGTCTTGCTCTTTTCTGTAGGAAATACAGAAAGTAAACATCACATTCTTTTGAAATGAGTGTATGCAAAATAATTGCCTGGTTTTCAGGTTGAGGTACTGATTCTGTTGTTTTCCTACAGACCATGTGAATTTGTTAATTGTATCTTCCTATAGATTATTTGTTTGTTTGTTGTTTTTAAATCTTGTTTATAATTTTAAACTTGATCAGCCTGGATACCTCACAGTCAGTCAAAAGTGCTGGCATATTTTAAATTACAACCTTTTCTGGTCATTTACATTTACTGAAGAGATGCATTTTAAGATTTTTTTTTTTTTGGTACATATGCAGGAAGCAGGAACTAGAGATTCTCAGGTATCAAAACTAAAAGAGACTCTTCAGCTGATCAGTGCTCTAACAGGCAAGTCAGAAAATGACAGACCCATTGAGGCATCAAAGAATGGTAAGAATGTCTTGTAACAGTAATCCATGAACCTGGAGTTTCCCTGTCTAATTCAAAGAGTAACCAATTAAGGTGGATAATTAGACTGTTCCTTAAGATTTTGATGAAAGCTTTTTTAGTGAAAGTGGTAGGAAATGGATGTTGCTAAAACAGAAAACTCTGTATGATTCCAAAAGTTTAAAGGTGACTTAAAATGTGTATGGCAGGATTCACATGGATCAGTAGCTGGTGTTTGAAGGCAGGCAGTGATTAATTGTAGAAGTTTATACCCAGTAACATCTGGTTTTGCTTTTTCAAAATGTAAGTGTAACAGAGAGGAAAGGCTTTTGCCTCTGCTGACTTCAGTTCTGCACTTCTGCTGAACATCAGAATTTTAAATACTTAATTGCAATAGAACTGTGCTGCTTGTTCATTCCAAGCAGGTGCTTGGAAACTTATACCTTGTTGTTGGGGAATATTGGTATTGATAA
Source organism: Hypocryptadius cinnamomeus (assembly GCA_013400635.1). Classification (NCBI taxonomy): domain Eukaryota; kingdom Metazoa; phylum Chordata; class Aves; order Passeriformes; family Zosteropidae; genus Hypocryptadius; species Hypocryptadius cinnamomeus. The sequence continues at coordinate 21,665 of VYZP01057624.1, read as the reverse complement.
GGTGAAAGCAACCCAGGTGGGCAGATGTGATTTGCTTAATGAAGCCTCTTCAGCACCCTCAGAGTGGGGAGCAGAAAACACTCCCAAGTCATTCTTTATATGGCAGTTGATAAATACACATCTCCTAGTACAGAATGGAAGATTAAAGCTGTGTGATTGTCCTAAAGCTGTTCCTTCAATTAAAGTAAAAAGGGGCAACACTGCTACAGTCTGAAATACTGCAGCTACAATATTGCTACATTCTGAAATATTCTTATCCCATAGAGCTACTATGATTAAAAAAAATCAGTTTTATTGGATTTTTGTTTGGTTTTGATAGCTGTAATTCTGTGGAATCAGTAAGACTAATAGAAATTGTTTTGTAACAGTTGAAAGTAGTCAGAGTACTACAGCAAAGCCCACAGACCTTTCAAGGGTGGCTTCAAGGTCAGCTGGTGACAACACAGAGAGAAATGGGCAGCTGAGCCATCTGTCCTTACCAGGAATTTCCAGCATTGAAGGTATGTCCTTTTTAGGCTGACCTTTTCTTCTGAGTATTTCATGTAAATGTTTAGGAGAGGATAAGTATAAACATTCTGGGAGGTGTGAGGTCAGTTTTAAAAGCTTGAGGACAATGGGTTTAAAAAAAAAAGCAAGCAATTAAGAAAAAAAACTGAAAGAAGAGCATGTGAAAGAAAAGAAAGTGATATTTAAGCAGGAGTGTGCATTATTAGTGAATCATAGTTGTTTTGAGTACCAAAGTATTGCATTGAGTGCCCCAGAGACTGGGAGAAAAGTCAAGGGCAGAATTAACATGCTGAAGGAAAAGAAGTAGCTATGAGTGTTATGTTCTGGGGCTTTTTTCTGTTCTGTATTCTTTTTTTCCAAGAGAACACTGCCTGGTCAGATGAATGGTTTCTGGATCTTGCTGTTCAGTCTCTTCAGCTCCTGAAAGGGCAACTCTTTGCATCAGGAAGTGAATAGACACTTTTCCCTTTATATCATCTGTCCTGTTGGTATAGCAACAGTCATTCAGAGCTTGCTTTTGTGGGGGATAACTGCATCTGTATGCAGTTAGTGGTTGTAAAATGGGCTGTTAGCTGTAGCCAGAAATAGGGATTACTTTCTTCAGACTTAATGTAATTTAATCCAGAAATGTTCATGCTTTTTTCTCCTAAACTGTTACCAGCAGCTTGTGACAACATAGGAGGCAAACTCCTCACTCAGGGATGCTGTATGCAATTACTGGCTACTAAGAGACAGTGCTGTAAAACTGGGAAAGCAGCTCATGGGATATTCCTGTGTACCTATAGGAGCTGTTTCTCAGTCCTTATTCTCTTTGCAGATCTTCAGAAACTGTTTGAAAAAGCACCTGCGGATGCTGATGGAAAACTCTCATACAAAGACCTTCAAAAGCTGTTTGGCTCCACAGCCCAAGAATCACAGAGCTTTAAGGAGTTTGACACAGATGGAGATGAGAAATACACACTAAAAGAACTGAGATTAGCATTAGGTGTATAGGGTATATGTTTAGAAATGTGATATTGGTGGATGTTACTGTAGCTAAAGGAAGCTACAGGACATGAAAAGCTACAGCTGCACTTTCCCAGTGTTATACTGATCTTTGGAGCTAAATTACTGTACACATTGCCACTTCTTTTTTTTAATGCATTTATTGAAAAGAAATTTACAAATTTATATGTCGATAGGACATAATATTGGGACTTTAAAATCCAGAAAATTCCCAAACTTGGAAACATTTTCCTCTCATTATTTCCTTTTCAAGGGAGTTATTGCTTATAATTTAAAATGTGTACATACTAAAATAAAACTATGGTTTTATATTTCACTGAAATTTGCCTTAAATTAGAGAGCTGCACTTTATGTAGAGCAGAAGGAAAATCTGTCTTGTGAAGATGGGCTGCTTCTGCTTGTAAATATTTGAGATAGAGTAAATTATGCATATTTAAGGACAAGTTGTGTCAGGGGCTGTGTTGGTAGTAAGCTGTTTATAATGAGAGACTGAGCCTGGAATGGGGGTTTAAGAGATTCAGCTAAATTTCTGATTTTTACTAACTATATCCATGAATAAATTTGGCCTCAGTCAGAGGAAAGCAGGAGGGGTAAGTCATGCCCATCTATAGCAGGATGTATTTTTAAAGGGAAGAGTTGAAAGTGGTTTTATATCATGAGCCTACAGGAGCAATTAACTTGCCGAGTGCTTGAGTTTTCACTTCAGCGTTGTTTAGGCTTTGCTGTGTTGCATTCAGATTATATTTTGTGAGATGAGCCTGTCTATTTATTTTTTTTAAATGAACATATTTAATAGCTTTAATAGATGCTTAAGAGGTAAAAGCCTACAGTGCAGCCTGCTGAGCAGCACCTGAGCAGTTCATATCTCGCGGTGCTCTGATACACTCCAGGAGTGTGAGCGGGTGGGAAGGCCCAGAGAACACTTGTGAGCTCTTTCCTGACTATTGTGACCGTGATTCCTTCTTGGTACCTTTATTTTTTGTCTCCTTGCCAACAGGAGGATGTGAAAAGCTGTGTAGGCATGTGCAATCGCATCATCATTCTGTACTGACACATGGTTTGTAAGTGAGGTTTCCTTACTAGAGGAACTCAAAGATCTGTTCATAGTAGTGGATCTAAACAGAACATAGAAAAATGACTTTTGCAGAGGGTGTTCTCTCTTGCAGGCTGAATCAGGGCCAAGTTGGGTGATTTTGTTCACAAATATCACTGATCTTGTTAAGAGTTTTTTGCATGATTAGTGAGTTGGAATTGCCCACCTCGCTGAAACATCAGCTTATGAGGAAGTCAGTTCATAACTGTTGACTTTTATATAACTTTAGACTGGATGTTTTATCAATAATTGTATTTTGGAAGTATGAATCAGCAAAGGAATGTACAAATTGGAGCCCTGTTACCCATTTCCTAGGCTTCTTTTCACTGTTGCTCTTCTATCCTGTTTGGGTAATGCAGATGCCACCCAGTACCAGAATGCTTTTGATGTGACATTTGAAAACACCATATTTAAAAACAAAACAAAACCAACCAACCTTGGCTTCAGAGAGGACAAGAAGCCAACACTTGCTTCTTTCCACTTCCCATACCCTTTTATACATTACTGTATAAATCCTTAACCAAATAAAGAAAAAAAAGCAATAAAATGTAACCATTCTGATATTTTATTTGTACATACTGTATCATAGCCATATGCCAGAGTTTGCAAAATATTTTTGGAAGTTTATTTGTATGAAATTTAACTTTACCTTAAAATTTAAAAGATTATGGTACTGCCTTGTGAATCTTTTAGTGTTTTGTTTTGTTGCAGTCTGCTTTATTTTTAGAAGGCTTTTCAGAAAGCAGCAGTAGTGAAAATGGCAGCTGGACTTGATGTTGCTGCTCACTGCCTGTGCCCAGGGAGCTCAGCTGGTCACTGCTGGGACATGGCTGCCCAGGGCTGCTTCTTGCATGTCGAGGGCACAGTCGATGGCTAATAGCTCTGGTCACTTGTAGGATGGGCTTGTGCTGCCGATTAGACAAAATGCGAGCATCCCTAAGTACAGTGGGCTGTTCTGTGCTGCAGCCTGGGGGCACCGCTCCCATCCCAGCGAGGTTTCTGCTACACCACTGCTCTCCATCTCGCACGCTTCCCAAAGCCCTGATGCCAGGTGTGGGCAGGGCTCTCTCCCGTGTTTATTCACAGTGCAGATGAAAAGCTGTGAGTGTAGTAAATAAACACTCGTTTATTTACTAAACGAGTGTTTAGTAACTAAACACGGATCCCCTCCGGATCCCCTCCCTGCCCTAACTCGTGCAGCTGGTGGTGGGATACCGGAGGGGCTGGATGCTCTGGGCAGCGAGTCCTTGAGCAAAAGGTGATATCTGGGTGAAATCAAAAGCAATGAAGTTGTGAGAGCAAACTGTAACTGTAAAGGAAAAGAGCTCTGCCCTGCTGAGCTGTTGTGCCGTGATTCCTGGGTTCGCTTTCGGGCTGTACCTGTGGCTTTGGGTGACCACTGTGTCCCTTCCCCTGCGGGAACGGGGCTGTGCCCACCGCGCTCGTTCGCTCCGCGGCGCTCCACCATGTTACGCGGCTTTGCTCTCAATAAAAGCTCCTTTCCAGCGTGCGGCTCCGGCCGGTTCCTGGCGGGGGAGGTGGGACGGAGCGGAGCGCGGAGCGGGCTGAGGGGAGCGGAGCGGAGCGCGGGGCGGGCTGAGGGGAGAGGAGCGGAGGGCTGAGGGGAGAGCGGAGCGCGGAGTGGGCTGAGGGGAGCGGAGCGGAGGGCGGAGGCGGAGCGGGCTGAGGGGAGCGGAGCGGAGCGCGGAGCGGGCTGCGGGGAGTGGAGCGGAGCGCGGAGCGGGCTGAGGGGAGAGCGGAGCGCGGGAACGGGCTGAGGGGAGCGGAGAGCGGAGCGCGGGGCGAGCTGAAGGGACCGGAGCGGAGCGGAGGGCGGAGCGCGCTGAGGGGAGAGCGGAGCGGAGGGCGGGCTGAGGGGAGCGGAGGGCGGAGCGCGGGGCGGGCTGAGGAGAGCGGAGCGGAGGGCGGAGGGC
>VYZP01057624.1:0-17076 GCA_013400635.1 Hypocryptadius cinnamomeus | reverse complement strand
TGGGTTTTGCGAAGCGGGCGGGCCTGGGGAGCGCTCTCTGGAAGGAGAGATGTCCTTCTGTTTTAGATTTTCGCCCTCTTGAGAAACTCTGTTAGTTTAGGCGAATTGCCTTGAAATTCACATGTAGTTGACACCAGGTCAGTGAGGATCGTCTCCCAGCGTGCTCAGCTTGATAAGAGATAGTTTTGCGAAGATTAAAATAAAATTTTAAGGACATGAATCAGTATCATAGTAAACATTTTAAAAGGCCAAAGGATGTTAATCACCCAGCAATGCTCTCCACCTTTGTAAACCTTTGGAACAGGCAAAGTGTACTCCAATTTTGGAAACCATTGGAGCAAGCAAAGAGTATTCCAACTTATAGTTTTCCATTGTATTATAAAGGAGGATTTGAACAGAAAATGAGTAGGCAGAAGTTGAATCTTATTTTAGGTGTAAGTCCATCTGCTGGCAAGGCCACAATGAGAACAACCCATAGAAGAATCACAGTTTTGAATTATCCTGATAAAGATGGATTACCTTACTTAGTATAAATCAATGAAGCAAAAGACTTCACAGACTCACTCACAGAATCATGAACTGGCTTGAGTTGGAAAGCATCTTAGACATCAACCACTTCCAACCCTCCTGCCGTGGGCAGGGACAACTTCCACTAGGACAGGTTGCTCAGAGCCCCATCCAACCTGGTGTTGTTGGAATGCAGTGCCAAAAACAAATCCAAAGCCTTGGGTCATAGGAAATATTGTGCAACAGCTTTCACAGTTTCTTAACTGTGCATTGATTTTTCCCGTTTATCGTCATAATTAAAAACTTAAGATTATTTAAAAGCAAACTGGAATGTTTTAGTTATATGAATTTATGTCCAGTTGGACAAGGAGCAAGGAGGAGGACTTGGATGATCCTTGTGGGTCCCTTCCAACCCGAGCTGTTCTATTGCTCTGTTGTACTGTTAACAGTCCCTGTTCCAATTCAGGTCCAATCCAGATGTCTTTGAATCCCGTATGGAAAAAAGAAGTGAAGTGAAAAAGCAGCCTGTGGGACATTCCAAACAAGGAGAGTTTATCAGATGCATGGAGGAAAAGGCAAGGCCAGTTTTTCTTTGTAAATCACCTATATTGAAGCTCTAATGTTATTTTTATGGGATCAGAGTAATGCTACAAGCTGGAAGTATCCCTATCAGTAGGAGCTCTGAAATTTCACTGTGTGATGGCTAAAAGCATTGCTCTGTACTCCTCTGTATTATTTTTCAGACTGTGAATTCCCTGCTTGAAACCTTGTTTAAGTTTAATTAGTTCCAGATTAGTTTGGCCAGAAGAGTGACACAATCCTGCATTTATCATTTTTTTAGTGAAAGCAAGAAAACTGTTCAATAATATTGGATCCAAAATGCATAATAGTTTCCTTTTGACTAATCCTTTGTGGCCTTGAAATTCATAATTCACATTAGGTTACTAATCTTATTTACTTCACCTAATCAATTGCTTATTTTATAAAAAATACACTGCAGTGATCTTCAAGTATCTTGAGCTCCCACTCAGGAGTTTTTGTCAGCAGGCAGATTATGTGTGGCAGGGAAGGCAAATCAGTGGTATTAGCTGTAAAACTAAAGAAGAATGTTTTCTTGCAGGCAGAAGGCTTGGGCAGCAAGACATCAAAGGGAGGATTCACAAAGGATAAGGTAAGAGAAATGACCCCAAGTGTTAGGAGGGGACATGGTGTCAGTGCAAGGATGTGGATTAACTTGTATTGCCACAGCCAGTTTCAGTCAAGAACACTTTGATATCAACCTGGTGTCCCTTATGCTGCATTTGAGTGTAAGATGTAGGTTTACTGTTGACATCCTGTTCAACCTTAAAACTCCTGGCACTCTGGTTTTTTATTGCCCTGTCCTTTCTCTGTGACACCCTGGAAATTCCTTCCAATTGGGGCATCTGTTCTGAACATTAAATGGAAAGGGTTAAGCTCCTTTTACAGCATGGAAATACATTTGAAGTGATCAGCCAGCCCAGGGACAAGAGAATTCTATTTCACATTCTTTTATTTCGATGAATCTTCTTTGTAAATCTGTCAAAGAGCACGTCTTTGAGATGGCTGAAGGCAAAAGGCTGCAGCTTCTCTTGCAGCTTCAGTAGAGATCTGCACAACTGGAAGAAAGCATGTGCTGTGTCCTGAAAGAATCTATTCTGCCTCAGGGTGTGAATCCACTTCTCAGTGTGTTGCTGCTGTATTTTATTGACAATTAGAGGGACTGAGTAACAGTATAAATTGAATCAAGTTCCTTTAGGTTGATTTTGTTCTCTGTAATTGCACCCATTCATTCTGGATTCTTACAAGGTCAGAGAACTGCCATCATTCCAGATTCTTTATGCTTTCTCTTGCAGACACTTGATTCAATTCTTAATGTTGAGATGGTGAAAGAAAAGTCAGCAGAGGAGATAACACAGGTGATGGATTTAAATGGAATAAACTTTGCTTCACATCTGTGCTTAAATCTGTGTGCAAGAATGGAAATTTTACTTAGACTGAACAATAAAACACAGCTGTGGATGTATATTTACAAAAAGCATATTCACATGGGTATCCATAGGAGAAGATAAAGTTTTCTCCATCTAGGTAAGTCCTCCTAGGATGTGCTAGGAGGTACAAGTACACTGGGTGTTGCCATCCTGCTGTGGTGAAGAAAAAGACTGTTAGCACAGAGGAGCATCATGCAAAGACTTGCCTTCTGTTGAAAATGTTTTGTATGTTCTTTATTAAAAAAACACCACCACCAAAAAACACAACCAAAAGTCATTAGTGTGATTGTTGGGAAAGATGTGAGAAGCACCTCTGATGGTGAATAAATACTGAGCCACCGCTGTTGATTTCTGTTACCTGGTTGGAATCTGTCCTTTGGTACATCTGGAACCTTTGCAGAAATATGTTGCATTGGCAGGAAAGTCAGTCAGGCTTGATAGAAAAATGACTTCCCAAAGTGCTTACAAAGGTTAGTTGACATTTTAAAGCATTTAACATTACTACTAAATGCTGGACTTTAACTGTATCTCATCTTTCTTTGTTTCCTACAGATTTGGAATCAGTACTTTTCTGCAAAAGACACAGTTTATGCTGTTATTCCTGTAAGTAGTTCCTCTATAGTTCTGCACTTGAAAAGCCAGCATGCAAAGCTTTCCTTTCCAGCTGAGATTCTGCTGCTTTTAAAAGCAGTCATTAAAGGAAAGTGAGGTTTCAAGAACAAGCTTACTTTTTGGGCTGAGTGATTTTATTGCCCCAAACAAAGGCTTTTGTTTTCAGAAATGCATACCCCTTTTTTTCTCACTCAGAGGAGTCTCAATAAATCAAGGACCTTTTTCTGCACACCTGGCTGGAATTTCCAGGCTTATTTTAATACAAGCCTCCAACACTTTTTGCAGGGCCCTAGTGCTTATTAAGTAGCATTTGTATTTTTAGAGTTATTTTTGTCAGAGTTGCTTGTTTCTTTGCCCTCTTCCCCACAGCACATGCAGCTGCCTCAAGGTTAATGTGGCAGTCCAAGAGCACTTGGCTGGTAACTTGCATGTGGCTAATCACTTAGGACTTACTTTCATACATTTACAATTATTGGCAGCACTGTCTTTCTTGAGATTGCAGGGTGTTTCCTGAGATAAGATCATATTTCTTACTCCTGGTAACTTTTCCAGATGTTAATTGTTCTTAGTGTGCATTAGGCTGAAGGAGACTTTTTTCACTTTGGGGATTTCTCTTTAGTCTTTTCTTCAGGGTCATTCCGTGATTGCGATCTCTTAAATCTGTCTTTTCACAACTGTGTGTTCCTTGAGTTCTTAAAACCTCATTTAGATCTGAGGTCTGATTTTTAATTGTATTTGGCCCTTTATGTTGCAGCTGAACTCAGTGGGAGGCAGTGTTCTAGATGTGTGATGTGTTGAATGCTCTGAAAGTGGAAGTGTGGCATTTGAAGTCAAGCAGCCTCATGCTTCAGTTTTCCCAACATGTGGATGTTGTGAAAATAGTTTGATTTGCACTTTTACTGTAGCAGAAGGCCTAAGCCAGGGACTCCAGTTAAAATGTAGGTCTTTCGTTAGTGGGGCTGGCAGTGTGCTTTGCTGCAGGAGTGTTGGAAGCTTTGTAAGACTTCAATGCAAACCAGATCCCAGGCACATTAGGAAGCAGTTCATGGTGTCATCGAGGGGAAAAAAAACCCTTTGTCTTTTGCCAGAAGCTTTTTGTTGGCTGAAAGAAAGGCCTTGCAGAATTCTCCCATGCTCAAAAGTACACATGAAGGAATTTCTTCTTGATGAATGGCATATGTTTTCTTTCCTGAACACCTAAGAGTAGACATTAATACAGTAGTGGGAAGCAAAAAAAAAAATTAGGCAAAAGATTTGGGGAAACACAGAGAACACGTGAATGAAATTGCCAGGTTTCATCAGGGCTGAAATAGGGTTGTGGTTTTAATTTAAACCTAAGCAGTATGTTATTGAGTGTATAGATGGGCTGCATTTTTATACTAAGAACAGATGACAATGATGTAAATCCACAATTCGGAGCCAGGGATGTGTTGTCTTGCTCAGCTGTTGACACTACATGATGCAGTGGAGCAATTACTGAAAGAGGATGTAAGCCTCAGGCTTGGGGCCCCCACATCCAAGGCATGAAGCTCTGGATCCAAGGATTTTGCTGCTGCATCTTAGAGACAGCCTTGTTAAAACAGGATGCTGATGACTTTTGGGTAAATAAGAACTAAATGCAGCTTTCCAGGCACTCATTGCCATCTGTCCCTGCAGCGAGACCTTCTCCAGATGGAAGCTGTACCCTCTAAAGGTTAATGAGGTGATTGTGAACAGCTCTGCATCCACATTTGTGTTACAAAAAATGAACTTCTCTTTCTCCTTCCCCAAAGGCAGACAAGTTTGATTTGATGTGGAACAGAGCCCAGAAGTGTCCGTCGGTACGTACAGCAGCGTGTGGTTGTAGAGCTGTAATGCTTCTCTTCAGAGCCTGATCCATTAACTTTTGACCCTCCTGTGTCCATACCCATTGTATCAGCCTGATTAGTAAAATCCAGGTGTTCAAACACTTGTCCTGGTGCTCAGTGCCTACTCATATGTATGAAACAGTTTGATCTAGACAGAAGAGATGGAGGGTTGAGAGAGCAGCAGCACAGAATCTCCCAGGGAATGGAGACTTTATTGGGTTGATGGATTAGTCCTGCCTACTTCACTTGCCAAGAGCAAGATCAAATGTATCTGGCTTCCCAAGCTACTTGGAAATGGGGAAGTTATTTATAGCCTGAAGAGCACTTCTGTACACTGCACTGGCATTGAGTCAGGTATCCTACAAGATTTTCTGTTCCCATGTTGTCCTTCCCTTGGTGGGGTAAAATGAGCAAGTCTGTAGCCTGTGGAGCTGGATAGGCTGTAAGTGTCTAGAGAGGAAATGCTTGCTGCCTGTTCTGGAGCAGCTGATAAAATGACAGGATTAAATGCTCTGCTCCTTACCTTATATTTGACCATTTCTGCTGTTAGTTTTCTAGGTGAGAGCAAAAAGGTCAGAGGCTGAATGTTCTCCACTCTCCTTTTCTTTTTATGTCTCAAAATACTGATAAAAGTATTTATCAAGATATTTGCTAATAAATTAATACTGATAGGGTAATTCTGCTTTATTGTGTGCTTTGAAGTCTGATTCTTGCTGTCCTGTCATTTGTAGTAGGGCAAGGAAACTCTTTCTTCTGTTGTGGTTCTCTCACTAAAGCATTAATGCTGGAGGCCAGTGTGACATAGGCATCATTTTGTTCCATGTAAGGGAAAATTGGTTTGGTTTTTTTATCATTTCTCTGCAGTTTCTGTATGCTTTGCCAAGAAAAGAAGGCTATGAGTTCTTCGTGGGGCAGTGGTCTGGAACACAATTACACTTCACTTCCCTGATAAATGTTCAGGTGAGTGTTTGAGATAAAAAGTTCAAAATTGACTTATGATCCAGAAATAGATAGTATCAGCATATTGCAATATATGGTATTTACTAAGTAGTTTAGTCAACAGGTTGTCTAGCTTAACTTGAAAAGAATTCTCATGACAATAGCTGTTATTAATTATGGTTTAATTGTACATTAGTTACAGGTAAATTAGTAAAGTTATGGGTATTGTCTCTGTAGTGTAGAGGATAATGAGGTAGAAATTCAGTAGACTCAAAACATGAGCAAGAGCCAAGCTTTTTAGCACTGTTTGTGCAAGCTACTTAAAATAGCAGTAGTTGCTGTAAGATTAAATATCTTCCTAAAAATTGTGGGTTCTTTTAAATGCAAAATGGTCTTTACTCAAGTTAAAAAACAACTTAACTCTGCAAATCCCTTGTTTTCTGTAAATACCAAGAATAATGAACTTCTAATTAGAACTGACCCTTAAGCCCTGGGAAGTAACTGCTTCTGTGGCAGTTAATGCTCAAAGTTTTGTAATCAAGCACCCAAATCTGCAATGGAGTGAAGGTTTTTATGGGATACTGACAGGTTTCTTTCTCTCCTTCAGACCCAAGGTGAAACTGCTCCAAGCCAGTTGGTCTTGTACCATTATCCCGATCTGCAGAAGGAGAAAGGGATAGTACTAATGACAGCAGAAATGGACTCCAAGTTCTTGGTAAGAGAAGTCTGCTCATTGGCTTCCTTCATTTTATGCTGCAACTCCTCCTACAGTTTTGAATTAAAATAAAATTACAGTGAAGCCTTTCAAAGACCCTTTGCCACAGAATGGTCCCACTGTCTTTCTTTAACCTAATGTACTTAAGGCTAGGGAAAGCCAGAAGGGAATCATCAGTCTTTGGTGATTTCAGTTCATGCATTCTTTTTTTTAAATTTGGGTATTACAGGTAATAGCTCTAAAAGAACAAAGCTACTCTTTTTCCTTCTAACAGAAGCAAATTTAAATGAAAGGTGTTGCTGCCTGCAAACAAGTTAAAACAGTGTTTGAAGCTTAATCCTGTTTGTCAAAGCAGGAGACTCCAGAGTTGTGTGTTCAGTTTGTGCACACCTGTGCTCTTTCCCTCTGTGTGGGCATACCAATACTGGCATAACCAGTGCCTGGACTGGTGGCACTGGGCACTGTAGTGGTGGAACAGAATGATTAAAATAGCCCTCCTCTAACTGACCTCCTGACACTCCTTCTGAAACAATGAGTGGAGTAATTGGTAATGCTTTTCTTTTTCCCTGTTGGATCTCAGAGCAAACAATCAATCTTGGCAAGTAGGTCAGCTGTAAGAAGGGAAAAATGAGGACTTGATGCATCTTGGAGTGGGCAGGGATCACAAAAGCCACACTTGACCTCTGAGGCAGATGCACAGCAGGAGAGTTGCTAAAACACACGGTGCTGAAGTGTTTAAGTAGGTCAGGAGCCACAGGGAGGTGCTTTGTTAAGAGATTTGCTGAACTAAGGTGACTCGGAGTTGAGCCACGTGGTGAGTAGGAATGCGGCATTTCTTTTCCAGTGGGACACTGGCACAGCCCCACCCTGTTGGTGACAGCTCTGTTCTCACTCCAGGTGGTCCATGATGCCCAGTGCTTGGCCAACCAGGTGCAGCTGTTCTACGCCACGGATCGCTCCGAGACCTACGGATTAGTGGAGACCTTCAACCACAGATCCAGTGAATTCAAATACATGTCTGTTATAGCAGAGCTTGAGCAAAGTGGGCTTGGAAGAGAACTGACACCTGGGCAGGCTTCTGACAAGTCATAGAGCCTGGTCTGTGGTGAAAGGAGCCAGCAGAAGCAGGGGGACCTAGGAGGGGTGGTCCAGTGTCTTCTGTTTTACAGCTTGGATTTGGCCACAGAAGGAGTCTGCAGACATCCTGGGAGAGTGACAGTCAAGCCTGTCTGGCACTGATGCAAGATGAGGACTTGGGCCATTTGAACAACAATAACTAATTGCTAAAAAATGGAGCCCAGTACTTCAGTGTAACTTCATCAGAAAGAGCCATTTTCCCAGTCTTGTAACTTCCTGCTGCCTGCTGGATTGTGGAAATCTGAAATAAAGTGACAAAAGGGGAGCTATGTAACGGGCTGTACTGACATCAGGAAGGAGATGACAACCAATGTTTCTTCTCAATAAACGCATTTTAAATGCCCTCCACCATTATAATTGCATGGTTCAGTGCTTTTTAATCTGTGTGGAATTCATACAGGCTTGTCCATCAAGAAGAAAGAATAGGAGCAATGCTCTAAGACAGACACCTCTTTGTTTCTTTGTGAAGTTTCTTACACAGATGTATATTGTGGTCTGAGCTTTTCTCAGGATTAAAAAAACAGAGTCACTAGATTTGTTCTGGGAATTTTCTGCTTCTTAATTGATTTATTAATTGTATCCTGTTGTGATGTTTCTGTATTTGAGATGTTGTTTTTGAGCAGTATGAACATGGTTTTATTTTTTTAGTAGATTTTTAACAGTGTAGAGGACTCATTGCCTGTTTTACAGGATTATTTTTTCTCAGGCTGGCATCTAATCAGCCAACTCACAAATGGCATTTGAAGGAACAAAAAATAACTCTTGTTCCCACTTGAGGAAAGGCACTATCTGTAATAAAAGAAAGATGGGCTGGCACAGTGACAGAGAGAGTCACCAGCCAGCTTCTTGTTTGTCAAGTGAAAAAAATGTCTTGGTATGAACATTCAGAGCTGCTTTAACACAGCAGTGTTGGTAAGAGCCTGGCTTTACAGACTGCAGCAGGCTGGGGGTTTTAAGCCTGCCCTCAGCAAAAGAATCCCAGAAGTGATGCTTTGAGCTTCTCTTGTGAAGCTCAGAAACTTGTGAGGCAGCACATCCATGGACAAGGACACTGCAGCAGTGTGATGTGCAGCCTGTGGGGGTTACCAGCACTGCCACCACTGCACAGGGGGACACAGGACAGCCAGGAGCTTCCAGGAGCCACTCTGAAATACTTCCCATGTCTACATCAGACCTCCAGCACTAACTCAGCCTTAGCACTAATTACCTCTGGTCCACATTGCACCTTGTCAGCCTGCTGAAGCTGGCAAGCATTTTGGGGGGAAAGAAGGATCTGCAGTTTGTCTCTCTATTGAAAGGCATGGCTGATACAAATTTTCTTCATTAACCACAACCTGATATGAAGCTGTGATGAGTAATGAAGGTTTCTTGCAGCATCTTTTTGCTGTGTAGTTGTAGGATCCCACTGCTGTAATACCCACTGTCACTCTGTACTTTCTCAGCCTTCTTTGCCCTACATGGCCTTTGAAAGTCCTTTCCAACCCAGCCCATTCTCTGATTTTATGACATGAAAACTTCAGCTGAGCACTAAAGATACACAGTGCAGTTTTATGTTGAGGTCTATTTTACCACCAACTCTTAGATGTTGGGTGTGAACTCCTGTCCATTCAGGAAATTGCAGGATGTTTCTAGAAGTGGCAGATCTTCTCTTGGAGCCGTGCTGAAAGGAGATGGTCTTGCTCCCTGGTAATGTCTTTTGGTTTCTGTTCACGGAGTGTGTGCAGAGCAGGGGAATAGTGTATCAGAGGAGGCATGGATAGGGCTGTGATAATCTGAACAGCAAATCACCTTCATTAAAAGGCATTTCTGCTTCTGGTTTATAGTGTTCATGCTCCATTTATCATTTTTCCTTAGTTGATAGAAGGGCTGTTTTGATTAATAATTCACTTCCAGCTTTGAAAAGTCGAAGTTGCTGCGTTCATTTTTAATGTAGCTATAATGTAACATCCTTGAGAGTGAAATCTAAGGCTTCCAAAATCTACACCTCAGCCTTTTTCTGAGCATAAAAGATCAAATTCTCAGGTATAAGGCTGTAGTGATCCACCTGTAGTTTTGAGTGGTGTTTTTTCCTAAACCCATCATGTGATTTTTTCCCTAAAATAAGAACTTTGCCGGGGCTTTAAAAAAGGCAGAAATGGCCAGTGATGAGCCTAAAACTGGGATGAAGACCCATAATAAAAAGCAAAATCTAATCCTCTGCCCCACTGAAAGACTGCTGCAAGGGGGAGTAACCCAGCTGAAGAACTGACCCTACAAACCACCCTCACTGCAGAAACCAGCGGTGATTTGTGGCTGTGTGGCTTCTCCAGTGCCTGGGATGCATTTGTGCATGAACTGTGCTGCCTGGCACAGCCATGGCACGGGCTGACCACGAGCATGGATGGCACTACAAGCTGCAGAGTGGGCACAGATCCCTGGGGCTGTCTGGCTTTGTGCAAATCTGCAGCTGTGCCAGCTTTAAGCCAATAAAAACTCACATAGAGTTTGTAAGATTTGATGCCCTTAGGATCTGTGCTGAGCCTTAGGGCTGGTGAAAAATAATGCTGTTAGGCTTGGCATGGGGAGAGAGGTAACAGAGGGAGAAGGTGGCTGTGGGATTCATGTGCCATCCAGCCACTAGAGGGAAGGTTTGTCTCCTGATTCCGAGCTCTGGGCACACACACAGCTTGCCTGAGCCTGTCTGCTCAGCTCTGTGAACTTTGTGAGTTGTGTGCTGAGAACCATGTAGATGCTCAGGCTGCTCCTGTGCTCCGTAATGAGCTGGGCTGCGCTGAGTTCAGCCCATGGTTCCACCAGCCCCATGTCCCAGATCCCACCTGAGCTGCCTCGGGAAGGGCAAACATCCTGCAGTAGTCTCCCAGCATGTTTTGCTGATTTCCAGTCTTTTTTGGGCCAGCACCTTCCCAAGCTGAATGTGTCTGGTTTTAATAGCCATCAAACGGGCATGTTCAGGGAGAAGACACCCAAGACTCTCAGTGGCCCCATGTAAAAAACTTGAGCCTCTGCAGCATCCTGCAGCAAGGTGCTGTAGGAGCCCCCTCAGTGTTGGATGTGGTCTGCCTCCAGCTGGAAGAGAACCCAGGACCAGGGATGTGGCAGGAATTCCCGCTGGGAGTGGTGGAGCAAGTTTTGCAGGCAGAGGCTCTTTGTTACCAGCATCCCAAAGCTCTGGCTTGCCCACGCGGCCCTGTCACCCTGGGGAGATAAATCCAGAGCCCGTCCTGCTCCCAAGGGAGGAGGTGGCAGTCGAAGCAATCAAGGAAGTGCAGATTGATGGACAACGTTCTTACCCGCTCTTAAAATGATGACTCCAGTGCTTTTTCATCTGTGCCTGGCATTTTTCTCTGTGCCTTAGAAAATGGCAAGACTCCAGTGCCCTCTGACCCATGGCTGAAGAAGCTCTCACTCCCTGTCTCTGAGTTTGTGCAGGACATGGTGGGGCAGAGCAGAGCAGGGGAACTGACTGTTCCCGACGCTGCATAGCTGTGTTCTGGACACGTCCTGTTCCTCTCTGGGAATAACCAGAGCAAACCCACTGCTCCCTTTGCTTTGTCTTCTGGTCTGCACAGGCATTCACATGCCCTGTTTGGGAACAAGCATCTCTCCAGCTGCTGAAGTGGCAGTGCCCATGAGGCGCCGTGCAGGGCATTGTGTGAGAGCCCAGCGCAGTGGTGGGGGCTGGCAGGGGGCTCCCCCCTCCCCCCGGTGCAGCCGTGTCCTGACAAGCCTTGTGAGGCTGCTGCGCTGCCCTGGGCCTCTTCCCGTGCCTGCCCCTGAGCTCCGATGGAGCCGCCCAGTGCTCCGGGCTCGCTTCCGTCCCTGCTTCCTTCCCCCGATGAATTCAGCCATGCACCTGCCTTCAGGAGCGAGGCCAGCATTCCCCTCTTCCTTCCTCCAGGGCAGACAAATGCCCTCTTCACAATATCGCATCCCTCCTTCCCCAAAGCTGTCCCTCGGAGCTTTTCCTCTCCCCCAAGTGACTCCTGCTTCCCCTCCCCACAGCTGGGATACCGGGTGGCTCTGGGACCGTGGGCTCTCTGCTTTTTGAGGTTTCCAAAACCTCACGTGAGGGGTAAGTCCCTGAGCAGGAGGTGCTGCTCACCCTGTGGACGTGTAGGGCTGCAGCTGATGTAACTCCATAACTCCATCCCTCCTGTTGTTCTCCTGGCCCCTCTCTTTTGGCTCCAGACTGCTGAGGGTGGGAGGACCCCATCTCCCCTCCAAGTATTTTGGCTCCATCTTGCCTGGATGTAAATCCTGGCTAAGAGTTGCTTTTGGGATCTTTGCTATTTGGCCAAGCCCCCTCACTTTTGGATTTCTGCCCATTTTCTGCAGGGATTTCAGTTGAAAGTTTCCTCCTGGCTTGGCATTTGCTGTTGAGAATTGCATCTGCTTCACAGAACTCCACTTCCCACTCACAAGGTCTGAGGACATTTTGTTGTTTCCTGCATCCCAGGTCCCCAGGATGGAGGACAGCAGCATTGCTCAGCCCTTGCTGGGACTTGGGGTGGCTGTAATGAGCATCCAGCACTGGGGATGAGAAGAGACTTTGCCTGAACCTGCTGGAGTCAGGAATGTGGCTGGTTTGCTGGTGACCCAGAAGAGTCTGCTGGATTACTTGAGCTTGATCCTGATTTTAGGAGTGTTACTTGGACCTACCTGCAATGACTGTGAGAGATTCACTCATGAGTAGGGCAAGGCTGATGTGGAAAAGGCTCAGCCTGCAGGTGCAGGGAGGATGCACACACAGAGCTGAGCTCTGAGGTTATGGCTGTTGTACTGGGTTAGCTGGTGATGGTGGTGGTGGGAAGCAGCTGGATAGATGAATTTCACAGCTTGTGCTTCCCTCTGCCTCAAGAGCTGTGCAGGGCACTTCACCTCAAGGTTTTACCTTTTACTGCAGGTGTGAGACACCTCAGCCATCTCATGCTGTAGTAGATGCAGAGCACAGATGAATCCTGCATGTCCTTGGTGTGTCCTTCTCCTGTCACCTGGGTCGGGACCTGCCCTTCAGCCATGTCCCAAATGGGAACAGGCAGAAAAGCAAGGGGTTTCTGGGGTGTTCAAGCTCCAATTCCCTTCAGCTCTGGTCAAAATTGATCCACCAGTGGCTGCTGCCTGATGAAATGGGCCCTGCAGTGTCTTCTTCACTTCTAGTAAGATGCTGCTGCAGGTGCCAAAGAGTTTCTATTGTACCTGCACCAAAGCAACCTCACAGAAAGAGGGAGGAAAGCAGAGTGAATGCCTTGCAGGGCTGGGCTGAGCTCCCTCGTGGCTGGCTGGTCTGGGAGGCTGCTGGATGAATTTATTTTTAAAGACTGCCTCTGAACATTATGCCTCAAGAGCAAACCCTGGCATCACCTGCAGCTGAGAAGCCGTGTTCTGGGGAAAGGAGTACGGATCCTGCAGAGATACATCCTGCTGGATGCACAGGCTGCATGGGGTTGGGAGATAAATCCACAGCTGCAGCACCAGGGGATGCCAGGCAGGGTTCAGAGAATCAAACCCTCATCNACCAGGGGATGCCAGGCAGGGTTCAGGGGATCAAACCCTCATCCTAAACCCTCCAGCTTTATGCAAACGTGGCCACCAGCCACATCCTCCTTGCCCTGTGCCCCACTCCCCAGCTCGCTCCATCACCTGCAAACGCTTGGCTTGACCCGAGTTTAACACACTTGCAAGAAAGGCTAGAAACGTTTCCCTCACGAGAATTGTCCCGGTGCCAAACAATTTGCAGACGTTTCAGTAAGGCCAGAGAATCACACATCTCGTCCCCGGGGAGCGACACGTCACCGTGCCAGGAAGGGAGCCGTGAGTGGCAGGGCCTGACACACCCACCAGCATCACCCGTGGGGTGCACACCGCCGTTCCAGCCCCAGCCGGGACTCTGACCCCAGAGCAGATCCCGGCTCCTGCCAAGCCATCCCACGCTGGCTGGCCGCTCCTGCCGGCGCCGAGCGTGCTGGCTCGGGCTTGCCTTTGCTAAGCAGGATTTAAATACCGCAGCGCGCTTCAGAACTCACCCCACCTCCGACAGAAACAGAAAGTAAGTGCTCTGTGCAGAGAAAAGTTTTTCTTTCTTTTCCCCTCTCCGGCATTTCTGTTTTGGATGGCATCCAGCTTGGCCTGGCATGGAAACCCCCGGCTGTTTTTGTGCGTGTGTGCAGAGGGGGGAAGGATGAAGGGGAGAGGGACTGTGAAAAGATGGAGGGAGGAGGGGAAAACACTCCGGGATTTCATCTCCTTTCCCTAGCTCCCTGCTGTCCTGTGAAAGCCTGAGCCAGCCAGCGGCACGGGACTGCACGCCAAGAAGGATCTCAGCATCCAGGAATGGAGCGTGGGTGCGGGTGTGAGTGAGTGCCCACCCGGGAGCCTGCGAGCCCACGGCGGCGGATGGTGGGGGCTGCCAGGCCCGCTTCCAAGCGGGTTTTCCAGGGACAGCTGGAGCTGCCGGCAGGGTCAGGATGTGACATCACTGACCGGAGAAAAACCCTCGGCCCCAGCTTCTCTAACGAAACCCCCGTGAGCGCTGGAGAGAGGCGGTTCTCCCTGCCGCCGCTGCTGCTGCGATCCCCAAACTGCCAATAGTCCCTACACAGAGCCTGGCTTGGACTTTGTATCTTTTTAATTTTTTTTTTTCCTTTTTCCTGAATAAGAGCAGAAAGTGCAGCGGAGGGATTTGAGACTGGAAGCCGCCGTGCCGCGGGATGAGGTGAGTCCTGGGAGGTAAAAAGCCAGCACCGCACTCCTGAGGATGCTCCTGGGATGCTTTTAAGCACGGCATGGGCAAGACCTGGGTTGGCATTAGCCTAGGAAAGAGCAATTCTTCACCCAGCCGGGCCATGGACGCCTGCAGAAGGCTCTTCCCCTTCCTCCGGGGTGTCCCAGCTCAGCAGCCAGTGTGTGAATACCAGGGATCTCCTGTTTGGGGGGTGCTGGGCAGGGGTCCGTGCGAATGACCGGCGGTGCGCAGGGAAAGGGGGTCCCTCGGGGGCAGGGGACAGGCAGGGGAAGGCAGCACACGCGTTTCCCGAACGGGACAGTCCCTGCAGCGGCTTTGCCGGTGTCGGAGGGAGGGTGGAAAGTGGTGGGCGGGGGAACTGGGTGGGAGCAAGCGGAGGAGATAAGCCAGCTGCGGAAAACCTATCTCCTCTCGTCTTCTTTCTTGAGCTCGCAGGGCTGGAGCTCCCAGTGTTCGGAATTACGGCTCTGACAACGGAGTAATCACCCTTGGGACTGAACCAGAGCTGTTGGACACCACTGAGGCCGTTGGGCACTTCTTTTCAGGGCTCGCAGCAAGTTACTGCTAGTAGATCTCAGCTCCCAGGAATGAGGTACCCCCCAAAAGCCCCCAGCCCCACTGGCTATCACACCTAAAATGAACGGGACATGCTGCCTCTAGCCTGGAGAGATGCTGCTTTGCTTTTCTGCTTGGAGACGTCTTGTGTGATCCAGGAAAAAACTTTTGCCTTTGGGCCAGAGAGCTGCTGCTCTGTTGGTGTGTGGCAGGGAGGGAGGGCAAGGAGCAGGACAGAGCAGGGGACAGCAGGGGACATCTGTAGGGCGGGTGTAAGCAGTCCCATTCCTGGAAGCCATCCAGGTCCGTTTCTCACGAGCTGGGGATTTCCAAGCACCATGTGAGTTGGGGGAAGCACCAGCACAGCTTCTCGCTGGCAGCTGTCCCCAGCTGGAGTGTGGGGGCCTGAGTCCTGCTCTGCTCCAGGGATTTGTGCTCATGGATGCTCTCATGGGTCTCTGCGGCACCAGGGGAGTTTGTACAAGGAAGGTTTGGCAGCAGGGAGATGCTGCTGAGAGCCCAGGGCTTCTCTGAAGCTCCCCCAGCCCACGTGCTGGGCCTTGATCCCCCTCCCAGCATTTTGTCTTGGCTCATTTCCTGGAATTTTCTATCGTTTAGGTTATATTTGGGACCAGCAGCCAATAACCCCATTCTCACGGACAGCCCAACTGGGGCTTGGCTCCAGCAGGAAGCACACAGGGAGTGGGGCCAGCACCCCAGGACTCTGCTGCCCAGCACCCTCCTTCTGCAGCCCCCCTTCCTTAGGTTATTACAAGGCTGGAAAGGCTTATAAAAAGAGGGAATGTGCTCCCTTCCCTTCCCATTTGCCCACAGTCCCTCCCTGGGTCAGGGCTGCAGTGTCTGCAGTTCAGGGTTGCCTGGGAGAAGTCCTTGGGACATGAGTCCCAAGAAGCAGCCCTGCTTGCAGAGGTGCTCTAGGACAGGGTGAAGACCAAACTGCGTCTGGACTTCTCTGGGGCTTGAAGAGAAGCTCAGAGACAGGGCTGCTGGCTCCTCAGCCAGGCAGTGGGGCTTCCTAGAGCAGTGAAAAGCCAGCTGGGGCCTGCAGGTCTCTGGGCAGACTGTCCATCTGGAGGCTGTCTGTCTGTCTCAGGCAGATGGTGGCTGAGCTGATGCTCTCCTTCTCCATCTGGGATGGGGCTGGGTGGGACTTTGACACTGCCTATGGTGGGGAGAAGGGAATCTCCTAAAGCAGAGAAGCAGTAGATATCTGGGTGCCCCAAAAGCAAAATTCCCTGGGGAAGTCTGAGGGGATGTGCAGAGCTGGTGGTAATTAACCACACTTTGCTCTAAGGTGCCTGGAGCTGGACAGGTCTGTGCTCTGCCTCCTTGGCCTCTTCCCAAAGCAGTGGGAGCTGGGGTCTCCCTGCAGGTTGCCACAGTGCTGGACCCCTCATTGTGCTCCCCTGTGGTCACACTGCCCATGAGGGTTGGAGTGTGCTGCTAACAGCAGTTTCCAGGCAGATGCTTCTGCCAGGGTGTCACTGTCTCAGGATGGATCCAGGGAGGATGCACTTGGCACTGGAGCATGGGAGGTGCTGGTGTCAGAGCTTTCCTTTCTCCTTGCCCTTCATGGCTGTTAGTGCTTCCCAGAGACACTTGCAAAGCACCTTTTCCCCTGAGTCCTTTGTTGTTGCAGCCCTTAAAGGGAGCCTGGGGAGGGAGATAAGTTTTGAAACTGGGGACACTGAGGCAGGGAGCAGCACTGTGACCATCATTCTGGATGATCATCAGACAGTGCATCTGTCTGATCCTTCCTGCTAGTTTTCTGACTAAAGCTTTTTTGGGGTCAAAACCAGAGGTTTTTTCTGGTGACCTTGCCCCCACGCCTGCAGGACTGTGAGGAGGAAACCACACTCTCACAGCTCTGCCTGCTCTTCCCTTTTGTTTTGTCGTTTCTAAACAGACCTTTCAGAGTTGTTTTTAATTTACAACAAAGCCTTTGCCTTGTTGTGTTCCTCTGTGGTTTTCAAATGATAAGAAAGAAAGAAA
>VYZP01057621.1:0-45525 GCA_013400635.1 Hypocryptadius cinnamomeus | reverse complement strand
TGAACTTGCCACAGAAAGAATTGGTGTAAGACAGTGCTGTCACAGATGCTCTAGGAAGTGTTTTGCTTGCTTTGTATCAGGGGACTTCTTTTGTCTCTGCATTTCTGTGGGGGAAGAGTGGTTATGCTGGAGGCAGCACACCAATGGTTGCCATGAGCCAGCTTGATCTGCAGGCAGTTCTTCTCCTGGCTGAAGCTGATGGCAATTCAGACAAGTTGCCATGAGCTCAGAATGGCCTCATTTCCCAAACCAACATTAACAAGCTGCTGATCTCTCCTGCCTGGAGTATCCCCTTATATTCTGTGCTCTTCGACGGGTGCTGGGTTACTGCTAAGCAGAAAAAAGGGCTGCTAGAGCAAAGAGCAGACTTGATTTTGTCCCTCCTTCAGTAGTTAGCAGTCATCATCATTACCACAAGCATTACCACAAGACTGGGTGTCAACATGTAGCTCAGCCGATGAGGAGCACTCTAATATGTTCTGGCCCAGATTCGAGTGGAAGAAATGCTACCTTGGTCCCAGAACCAGCCATTGGGACAGAAGGACAATGGTGACATTCAGGCTGTCTGACACCGTGTTCCTGTGCCTCTGCCAAACACATCCTGGTACCATGACTTCAGCAAACCTTGTGAAGTCCTGGGATCACTGATTCACTAATGTTTCTCTATGAATAAAGCTCCCTGTTTCTCCCCAGGATTCATCTCATTTTTTCTAATTTTTTTTTTTTTCTGTCTCTGGTTGAAAGATAGAAGGATGGTATTGCAGAAGGATTTTCACTGGAGAAAGGGCTGAATCAAGTACCCTTTTGTGGTGGTTGTTGTTTGTTTGTGGTTTTTTTTGTAATAAGCAGTGAGTGCTCAGGAATTCATACCCCACTGCTGTGGTAAATATTAACTCTCCAGTTATTGAACATTGGCCCTCTACTCTGCAACACTGCTTTGCTTAGGAATGGTGCTGTTTGGATCCTGTTCCCCCTTGCTTTGCTGCTATTAAAACTGGGCTTCTAATGAAAGTAACATTTTGTAATCTGCAGGCCTGAGGTGCTAATGTTTTACTTCTTTCTTTTTCTCAGGAGGGGATGAATGTGCATATTTTAGTTCGTAGCATCCATTACAAATTCTGTACCTTCACTTTTTTCTGCTTCTTTGCTACTTATTTGGGCAGGATTGCTTTCCCTCAATGGACTCCACCCTCCAGAATGGGAAAGTGTAGGAGATGATCCATCACCTTACCTAGGGAACCTTTCAGATCAAGAGCCAGCCTGCTGGCAACTTACTCAGTGTCTGCATTACTGTGCATGTGATGGATCATACACTCCTGGCTGGCTTACAGATGGACTGATCCATTTGCCTTGTCTGCAGGCATGAGTGAGAGCTTCCTGCCATCGACTCTCCCAAAAAATCCTCCCTGTCACATCATTTAGGGAAGCATTTTTCATCGGGGGGAAGCAATGGAAACACATGCCCTGCTTGAAGCACCTGCTGCCTGTAGAGCATGACTTCCATGACTGATGGCATGAGGAGACACTCCCAGCTCTGCTCTCCATGTCAAAAATACAGGCACCAGAGGGAGACAAAGTGAGGGAGAAAGTAAGGTCAATAGCTAGGACAAGTGATTTAGGAGAGTGGAAGTGTTGTAAATGTCTGTGAGAAGGGGAAAGTGGCAGAGATGATTGAAAGAGGAAGAGAACTGAGAGAAGAACATGAGTGAAAGCCAGCGAGATAAGGAGTAAAAAAAACCCAAGGGGCTGGCTGACACCTAGCAGCTGCATATATGGTACACTCCCAGCTAAATTTATAGAATAACTTACTATTTAAATCCTGTGTTGCAGTTTTCCCTATCCTGATATTATCTCGATGTGAACTCAAATTTTAGGACTCTTCTTCAGGAAAAAGAGTAAAATAGAAAGCCAATAATTAAGAGATGTTATTAGAAGGAAAAAACTGTCAGCATTTCAAAACTTCCTTCACAGGTGAAAATGTTTAGAAGGAAGTATATTTTTCATCTGTCAGATGCCTTGTTCACCTTATGCTACTTCCTTGAAAGTGGATCTCCAGCCAACCATTCATCACCTGCTTTCCTAGCGTTCTTTCCAGTGTTTCTAAGCCTTGGCACTTTTCCATTTCTGTACTCTCATTTTGAAAAGTTACTTCTGTTATTACATATCCAGAATAGTGATCTTTCTGATACCAAACAGCAATATATTTTCAGGAATGGCTGTTTAACTGCTTAAAAAGCAACAGTTCATGTTTCACTATTGCTTTAAAAAATGTTTTGTTAGCAGGTCTTCATGGTTATTATTTTTGGAACACTCTAGAACACAATATTTTGGGTGTTTTTCTTTGATGATTCTGTGAGTAGTTATAGAGTCTGCAAAACCCACATTAAAAACTGTAGCTAATGAAATGGGGAAAAGCAAGGCAGGGTAAAAAGCAGAGCAGGTGAGCTGAAAGGCCAAGAAACTGGGTGGTTTGGCAAAGTAGCTTGACAGCTGGAAATTTCAAGACAAATTAGGAGGAGCTCTGGGATCTAGACGTGCAGTCTGCACTAAATATCTTTGTCTCCTGTTCTCCCACCCTACAGATGAGTAATCTCCAGTGATGTCAGTGGGCGTTAGCCACATGTCCTGAGGGTAATAGATTGGGCCCCCATAGTGTAAGTAATACCTCATTTTCGCTTAAGTTGGAAAATCATCTGAGTTTCCCCTAAATGTTCCACAAGGGATCTGAAAGGGAGGAAGAATGGTTTAATATTCCTTTCTAGTTGCATCACTTGCACGTTTCGCAGTTGAGCTGCAGAGTAAAAACGCGGATTTGGAATTGTTTAAATGACAGGAGTGATTGCTTAGCTTCTCAAATGTTTTGTCTGTTTAGATACTCAGCCAAGCCACAGTTCTTCCCCCAACAAATGCGCTCATGGGAGAGCAAATGGTAAAGAGCACGAACAGCCTGAAGTTGAGTGACTCTGCTTTTGGCAGCAAGGTGCCAGCTGTCATTGGAAACAAGTCCAGAATTTGTTGTGAGGATCTTCCTAAGGAAAGTGGATCTTCAAAAAAGTTATAAAAGGAATGCAGCAATTCAGCAGTGTTTGCTAATGATGTTTATGCTACTTTATATTAGAAAATGGCTAGTTCATAAACTACTGGCAATGACGTTTATTGTTCTATACAAAGATACACACACAAAATTTGGCGGGACAAAAGGTGTCCTGATTCTTTAGGCTCATGAATCTTGAGTAAATTTAATTTTTAAAAAAAGGAAATAAAGCCCAAAGTGTGCCCTCAGAGAACGTGAAAGCCTACCCATGTGAAATTTTTATGAATTATGAAAATGGGCACTGTGCTGTAGGAAACATCCAAGGAAATGGATGTAGCTTTCTAGAGGATGCCTAGCACAGAGCTAGATGCTTTTCAGATGTTTAAGGGTCCATCCTTCATGTAAATGCTTAGTTTCACTTAACAATGAAGAAAGGGGAGATTGGGAAAGATGGACTAGAACAAATGCTAACTTTACAGATCCCAAGTGGAAGCACCACAGAGAGAGTGAGAGTAATTTCAGACCTGACCCTTCCAGGAGCTGAAGCTCTGCCTCATACTAGACAGAGGTGGCTAAACTTCAGCCCTGGCACATGAAGAGTGACATGCCACATAAAAATGAAATTAGGGAGGACTCAGAGCAGCCCATTTCTCCCTCTTTTTCATTGAATGATCTTCTTAGCTGTCCTGCAGTTTTGGCTTGAGTTTACCAGAGCTCACTCAAAGTAAGAGCATTTCTCTTTGATGTGAGTAAAGCAGATCCATAGCCCATGCATACGGAAGTTTAATAAAAGATATCCTTTATTCATAACTGCTTTTCCAGCATTGCTGCAGCAATTCAGATTTAATTTGTGGGTAGGAATGATTTACATGCAAAGAACAAGTACTTCAAAGTATGTGAAGATAAGAGACTTATGTAAAAATTAAGCGGTCTATGGTCTGCAGGATAACTGCAGTAGCTTTTGCATCCCAGCCAGAGACCTCAGAGAAGTACCAGACTGAGAGAACACTCCAGCTGGAACAGCACAAAACAGATCTTTAATGAAAGCAATTGAAATAACACTAAATAAACTGTTTTAATGGAGTTCCAAAGAGATGTGTAAAAGCTGCTAGTAAAGTCAATTGAAGGCCTGTCACAGTGCCTCAAAAGTCCCTTCACAGCCCTCCTGCTGGCAGCAGTTCAAGTCTCTTTACAGCACATTAGAGGTAAGTGCAGCAGTATTATACCAGGCCCTTTGAAAAACTAATAAAAATATTCTCCCTGTGAGAGAAACTCACTGCTGCTAGGAGAGGAACTGCATGCCCTTTGGTCTGGGAATCATTTGTTTTTTCACGTGGGATAAAGAAGAGTCTGTAATAATTTGCAAAGCTGTCGTTAATAGTTATATTCCCTGATCTTGCCTCCTAATAGCAAGAGACATCTATTAAAATGTGCTGCTCAAAATCAGGCCTAAACAATAAAGTTCAGTGGCCCAAAAGTCCTTTTTCAAATTGTAGCTCGAATTGGATAGGTTAAACTGTAGCTTATGCCGAGTAGCACTAACCTGCTGTGAGACCATGCTGAGAAGTCCTCACGCAGAAACCTTCTTTGCTTGGCCAATGGTCTCGTGCTGTGTGAGGATGTGAACATGGGCAAAGTGTATGAGGTGAAGTTCTGGTCCTTTTTTATTGTCAGTGCTGACCTGTGCCACAGGGAGCAGTGCCTTTCCCTGTGATAGCTCACCTGGGAGAGCCCAGTTTCTCCAGCATCTGTAATGGGTGCCCACCTTAAAAATTAACAG
Source organism: Hypocryptadius cinnamomeus (assembly GCA_013400635.1). NCBI lineage: Eukaryota > Metazoa > Chordata > Aves > Passeriformes > Zosteropidae > Hypocryptadius > Hypocryptadius cinnamomeus. Next base: position 40,711 of record VYZP01057621.1, on the reverse strand, counting down.
TAGATTGCCTCTGCTATGGAAACTGCTTTTTTCCCTTGCCACGTACCTAGACCTATAAAAAAACTTATCTAATAGGATTTTTTGTCCAGGCCCATAAAACCAACATGGCAGCATTAAATCTTCTGTCTCCTGGGAGTGCTGGAAGCAGGTTCTGTGACTGCTGAGATGATGACCCCACACTAGGCATGAATGCAAAAGCTACTGAAGGTGCTTCTGTGTTACTGATATTGTGTATGTATTGCTACATTGGATGCAGAGTATGAGGAGATTCATGGTGTCAAATGAAAGATTTTGAACTAACAAATAGAGTTTGAACATAGGACCAAGAGCCCAATTTACACAATATTTTAAACAAACGATTCTGAAAAAGAATGTTTGTTTTAATTTAATTCTATCATCTGTATTTTACCTTTCATTTTGAAATTTCTATTCTGATATGTGATAGCACAAATTATTTTTACCAGTCATAAAAGGAATATTGAATAATTTTATTCCAAAACTAAAAAAGAATGCTTATTTTCTGCTAAATGTTTTAGTTCCTATCAAGGCAGTATTTTTTTATAGATGGAGTAGTTCAGATGGCAAGATTTCAGGTGGCCCTTTTGACAGTAATTTGGAACAGGTACCAAAAAGTGAAAGAGCCTTGGAAAGACTCTTCTTAAATAAGCACCAAAAAAATCCTTTCTGCCATAATCGCTTCATTCTGTACAATTCACATATTTTCTAAAGAAATTATTCAAGTTGTGGTACAGAAGCATTTCAAAGCATAGTTTTTAAATCTCTCCTTGTGAACCTATGCTCTGCTTAGTACCATAAGCAGAGCTGCATAGCCTTAGCAGGAAGGAAGATATTAAACAAGCTAATATTAAGCTTCTCAAGGTTTAACTGTTTTCAGCAGGAAAGAAATTTGATGACACTAGACATTAGGCCAAGCTAAAAGCAAGGATAGTTGGATATGTTATGAGATGTAGGGCATGGGAAGAGGACGCTGGTTTGTAGTTTGCAGTTGTCAGATGTAACATCTGACCTGTGTCTGGTGTTTGGGATTCCAGTAAAAAGGCTTATCTTTTGGTGGGGAAAAGAGAGACAATGTGGTGGCCAAAAGGATGGCAGGCATTGGGTTGCCCAGAGCCCTGCACGGCCACAGAATAACTTTCTCACGGGCACTGGATTAGCAGGTTTGCACTGAGAAGAGTAAAATAATCAGTGTTTATAGTAAATGCATTCATCTCATGGCTGCTGCTGTTTTAGTTCCAAATTTGTATGCACATATGATTCTGTTTAGATCCAGACAGATGGAGAAAACTTTTAGCTGTCATTTTTGTTACATTTTAGACAATCAAAGTATCTCCCTGTGGCCTCTTCTGCTGCACCCAGCCTAGGATATGGATCACTAGTGGCACATAAAGATACATGCCTATGCCGTGTGATTCTGCGTCTTTGTTTTTACTATCTGCCATAACCAGTAACAAAGAGATTTGTGCAGATGACTATCAACAGTCGCTGGAAAGACACTGAAGCCCCAAGGTCCTAGTAAACCTGGTATCTTCCCTAGCAGGCTGGGGGAATTTGAGCTGTGATCTGGTTTCCTCATCTCCAAGGGCACAACACATAAGCTGATTAATGGAGTGGATGGCATTGCCACAGCCTCCCAAGGCCTTCATGTTTTACATACACAACAGCTCCCCTCGACAGAAATAGGGGGTAAGAAAAGACCAATAGACATCTGTTGTTTGTGTTTTGTAATGCCTTGGGTGGGCAAATTGTGTTCCCTTTGCCTTTGCAGTGATGTACAATTGTCCATTTGATTGTATTGTGATAAACTGCATCAGAGAAAAGAGGCATAAGACATCTGCACATTTGGAAAATGGGGAATCAAATCATGGGAGTAGTTTTAAAACCTCAATGTATGTACTGCTGATGCTGTGTACTGCTTTTGGGCCACATGTGGCGGCATCTGGATCTACCATTCATTGTGATCTTAAAAAGGGCAAGGGGATCTTAAAAAATAGAAATGTTGAAGAAAATATCCCATAGTAGTGATGCAACAGTTCAGAAAAGGTGTCAGAAGACGTTTTTGTCTGTTTATCTCCGCATTCAAGATGAAAGCATGACAGTATTGAGCTAAAAATTGGCAAAGGGACTGGAAGAGAGCAGATTTGGGCAAGGCTTTGGATGTCATTCTTTGGCCGTTTGCTGCTGAGGTGTAGGATCCTGCCACTGTGCTGCCTGGCGCCTGGACGTGACACACGTGTGGCAGGTGGGTACAAGCACGCTGTTACCCTGCCAGCGAGCGCTCAGTGCCTCTCCACTGCACCACTGCGAAAGCACTGCGCTCTGGCAACCATCCTTCTGTGCAAAATGCTTTTGAGCTTCTCAGAATAATTGGATGGGAGGATTACGTGTTTAGGATGAACTTGGATTTGTTCCATTTGAACTGTAAACACGGGGTTTATTTAAATGTCCTATGCTGAAAAAAGACCTATTGCCTTGTAGCTATTGTACAAGCAAGTCCATACATGATAAAAATCAAGAAAACTGAAGCAAAGCTTAGATTATTTGTAGGCTCAGATGATAAATAAGCTGAATAATTTTACAAAAAATTTGGAAACTCATTCTCAAATGCACCCGTTATATGTCTGTCCTGGCAAAGTAGGTGGGAGAGTAGATTTTCCTTCTGTACTTCTCTCTTCCCTTTGATTTTTTCCAGCCTCCTTTTCCTTGCAAAGTCTTTAAAGGATAAAGGCTGATGTCCTTCCTGCTTGACTGTTTTGATGATGATTTCCCTTACACCTTTGCTTTGGTTATTTCAAATTTGAATTGCTCCTAAAGAAATGCCAAATGCCATGGAAACAAACTCAGCCCTCATGTAATGGGCTTGACCATTAGCCTCCTGTCTTACTGACTTCTCAGCAGAAGGAATTGAGAACTTGAGCCATGGCAAAGCTCCAAAAGCAGAAAAGGACAAATATTGAGGGCATTTTTAAATGCTATTCTGCTGACAACAAACACAATAAGTAATAGAGGCGAAAGGTCTTCTACGACCTCAATTGAGGAGACACCGGAAATGCCAGGTTAGATGAGTCCTGCTTGCTGCTTTCAAGACATTTTTTTACCCTAAGGAAAGGGTTTTTTTTCCTCCACCAATGCTCTAAACTTTTTTTTTCTTTTCTGTTTACTTTTATTTTATTCTGGGCCATCTGATATCCATGAGCAGCCACAACAGTTTTCATGGAATCCCACTGACTCCTTGTTAACAACTGAGTAAATTCTCATTTTGGCCCTACAGCAGTACCGAATCAAATCCTCCAGAATAAAGTTTAAAAACTTATTTCCTAGTGTACTGTAGGCAAAAAAAATCATCTGTATGTAGCACATACAGCTAAGATGTAAGTGCCTGAAAGTTGATAATAAATAATCATTAAAGAATGGGGGGAGAGGGGGGATAAAATGGGTGACCTAAGGTTTACAATCCATGATAAAGACTACAGGTGTTGAACGAGAACTTGCACTGTATTGTACATTATTAGTTTCTTAAACTTCTTGCAAGAATTTTGATCAAGTTGATCAACAAAGACTAGCTCCCTTTTGGATTACAAGTTAGGTCATGAATCCATCTTTCAGAGACCAAAGTTCTGTTCTTTGTCTCTGCATATCTTCCCACTGTTTTTTCAGTCTTCACCTGATATTTCTTCCCTTTTTTGTGTATTTAGTTTGTGAGTGTATTCCAGGTGCTCTGATTTTGAGCTCCTGACTTGCTTGTTTTGCAGGAGCAATAATTTAATTATCTTTCCAGGAGAAAAATTATTTGGAGGCAGAAACATCTGGTTGTGCAGGAGTCAGAAAAATCTTACAGAAGATAGATTCTGTCCATCCAGTTCAGAAGTGATTTTCTGTCTAAAAAGTTATTTAGAAAAAAAAAACCAAACACGTTGTACTGAATTTTCATTAGAAGTGACACACATGTCTTTGTGCAGTTCAAATCAGTAGTGCAGTGGAGTAAGTTGTTGTTTTAATAAACATCTCAAGGGAGAAGAAAGGCAAATGTATTGTCTACTTTCACAACTGCTTGAAGTCTGGGGCTTGTCCAGTTAGGTGATTGCTGAATGTGTTCTCTAACTAGACATACATGTGTGCTTGCTTAGTAGGTCACACAAATCTCTGTGGTGCAACTCTTTTCTCTTGTTTAAAGTGATTGATTGGCATCATTGCATGTTTAACACTGGAGATTAGAATGCAAAAGCCATCTTTTGGATGATATTATGAGACTTCAGCCTCTCCCAGGCTCTTATTTCTTCCTACTAATAAAACTGTGGACTTTGAGGCCACTCTTCTAAATAGCTTTCCCACTTCCCAGAGTACTATCTGACCTAGTCTACAGCATGGGGCCCTTATCCTGAATTTTCATCAGCGCTTCATGATCACTAAGCATTGACTCAACAGAAAGATTGGTAAGAAACAGTTCTTCTATCTCTTGGTTGAATATCTTGATTCAAAAAGGATATAAGAGTCTATGCATTTTAGTGCCTGATATGGCTTTCCTGGAAATACTTAGATTTCTAGAGAAATGTCACTCAGGGGTAGAAATCTCTAATTTTGATAATTCAGCATTTTGCTCAGTTGTGAGCCACATTTTGAAGAAGTGGCTATTGTTTTGCACTGTTGTAACAGAAAGGTAGCTGAGGATTCCTGCCAGGTGTCATACAATTAAAATCACTGTCCTGGCTTTTTGTCAACAGGATAAAAAGAATAAACATAGGAAATTATAGATTTATACACTTAAATAAATCCAATATCAAGCACAAGAACAATATACCGTTAAATGGTTCTACTTTATTGAGATGAATGCTGGTTAAAAAATTTGTGTGAAAGCAGCAAGTACATAAATGCCGTGTAAGGAATTACTATTTGGACCTTATGGAGCATTTTTCACTGGTATCTCACTTCACACCTTTCAGCAAATACTGCTTCAACATACAGGTGGGAAACAGAAAGATAGAATTAAAGCTTACTACACTTCCTTTAAAGTATGTCCTGAGAAAAGATACTTCCTTAAAAAAAATACTATGTGTACTTTCAGCTTCCTCTAGGACCAAAAAGAGAAGCACTCTGCCATTTCACTTTGTCTGGTGTCAGATTAGTTTGATGTACACCTTGGTACAGGTGACATAATTCACTCTTTCAGACTCCCATCTCACTGCTGTTCATACTGGAAAAAACCCTTGGCTGTTTGCTTGTCCTAGACCTACTCTAGTGGAAATAGTGTAATGTGGGAAGATGAGAAGCAGAAGCATCCTGTGCTTTCTGTACAGCATACTTGAGAAAATCAGGAAAGAAGAACATGTCTGGGAAGGTACAGAATAAAGAAATGCTACAAATCTGGCAAATAATGTAAAAACTCAGAATTTAAAAATGCATTTAAAGTAAGTTCTCTTTCATGTAGCATATAATCAACTTACGGAGTTTTATGTCAGAATATGTTACTTAGCCAAATAGATAGCAAGTGTAATATAAGTAAATAAAATTAGGCACTTCTATAAAAAGTAGTAGTAATTGAGGCTTTATTGGGTAGACCAAACACTTATAAGTGTCTTGGCAATTCTTTCTTTTCAGGGCATAAACTGAAAAGAAAGGCTTTTCTTCATTGTGTATCATAGGTTTTAGATTTAGCCAGAGGTTCAGGAATCTGGCCTTGTCCAAAGACCCAGACAATCTGGCCTTGGCTAAAGCACCAGCAGAGATCAGTCTCACAAACTGGACCATGAATTGGTGGGGAGAGTTTTCTTGTTTAAATGTGTTGTTTCTTGTTTTCCCCTTAGACGTGGTTTTGTGGCAGAGAGCCATGGGATAGATTGAAATTGAAGAATTTGGTAATGGATCACTGAGAATTTCTGTCATTCAATGTTTTAAAATTGACTGCAGCTTTTACTGGCTCACTGTTTGTTGATTGTTGGTGACCATCTGAATACCTACCAAGCCAGAAGCAGTTACTGTGTGAATGATCTGGGTGAAGATGATCTACTACAAACACGACATGAACCTAAACTCCGTTTTGAATGCCACTTTCTAGATTGCAGAAACTTCCAAAGCCTGATCAGGTTCTAGCCAGACTAATTTCATTCTTCCTTTCTGATGTTTTATTTTCTGAGTTGAACCAGAGTGTGTACACATCAGTGAAATCTGTAAAGTGGATCTCCTTTTACCTTTTCTATAAGTTAGTCTAACCAAGGACCAAAAAAAAAAAGAGAAACAGTTTTTTGTGAGAATGTCTGTTTCAGGAAGAACTTAAAACTTCTAAGAATTTTCCAAACACAGAGTAACTAAGTCAGTGTAGAAATTAGAAACACAATTTCCAAAGAACCTTCTTCCCTCACCTACTGTGACTTTGCAGCTGGTCTTACCTCCCACCATTCATTTTAATCAATACAGTGAATTTTTCTAGTTGCTTCAAATTATGCCAAGATTGTTCTGATGTGCAGGAAGGTCTTGCCATTGCTCCTGAGACCTGTCTTCTTTGCCTCTCCCAGGGGTTTCTCAGTATCCTCTATAACTTCAGGCTCCCAACTTGATGCTGCAGTTCTCTCCTTCCATGTCCCCCTGCAATTTACAGTCTTCTCTCCCCTTTGCACACTCAGTTACTCACCAAGGAGCAAGTAATCCTATGTCCTTTCAGCAGCCTGCTGCTCTTAAGTGGAAAAAACGCTCAAAGATGGGAGGAAAACCCCAGCAAATTAAACAGACAATAACTTTCATTAACATGTAGCAGATTCCTAATTTATTTCTGTTTTTCTCCGTATCTCACTGTAGCATTGGTGGGTTTTGACAACACTTATGAGTTTTAGGTAGTGAGATATAGAAAAGAGATGCCTCATCTTCATGGTCTTGCCCAGGCTTGGGAGTGGAAACAGAAGAGGCATAAAGAGCTCAGTCTTTTGTCTTGTTAAGAGGCCAAGCTTAGTGCAGCACAGAAGTCATGACAAGTCATCCCAGGTAAACCAGTATGTCAGCATCACACTCAGTGTTCAAACAAACTGATTCAGCAGATTTTGCTGAGCAGGAGGGTGTCTCTATACCCCTGCCTTCTGTGGTCTGGATTAAAAGTAAGAGTGCATGAATCTTAATCCAGATTGCATTTTCAGACATGTGAAAATAATGTGTATAGCTCATACTTATAGCATTTCTGAGGAAGATGTGAATTCTTTTTGGTGTAGTAAACTAGGCTAGAAGTAAAAGTAGTGGCTGGATCATGACCAATTTGAATTTTCCATGGTGTTTCCTATATTAGCCAACATTTCATAGCAAGACACCTTTAACTTGTGTTCAATTAGTATATTGCTGTGTGTGTTGGCTCTAAGATTTATGGGGAGCTTAAAGTGGTCTCTAGAAAAAGTCACATATTAACTACCTGATAATAAAAAAGATTTTTTCTTAGGAGCACATTCAGGCCAGCACAGCTCACTTTAAATGCATTAATATTAGCATCCCTTTATTTGAGAAAAACAGAAACATGGAGCTGGTGAAGTAATGGAGATGAACTGTTTGGAAACTTTGTGTGGTCTGGGGCACACATAAACAAGGATGGCATGATGCACCTTAACATAGTGACATGCTTCTATGGCCAAATGCATGGTACCTTCAGCAGAGTCTTATGCCAAAGAATAGTTTGACAATGCCATGCCAAATAAATGCAAATTACGTTTAGATTTGTTATGGCTAGAAACAAATAGGTCAGTCTTTGTGTGCTTGCCTGTAGGATGGAAATTCTGATTTCACTCCCTCACCACCTCATCTTCATCCCTTTTTCAAAGTTAATTTGGAGTTTCTGGATAAAAGGAGGGATGATCCATTCTTTAATTACTCATTTAGCTTGCCATAAATTTGTGCTTATTAAGAACTAGAGGATTACATCTAAATATGAGCCTGGCTGGTGCACAGCTTTGTTTTGTTTCTCTTTGTAAGCAGAGGTGAGCTTACAGGGTGCCGTAGAAGTTCTGAGATAATGTGCTTGTCTCCTTCAGTGCTCTTCCACCTACTTCTAGAACGATTGAATTAATGAGTATTTGAAGAATTGCTTAGCTGAATACTTTAATCTGAATGTCAGGGTCCTTAAGGTATGACAATCATGTCAACTATTGCTGGTAACAGAGAGCCATGATCCTGGTGGGTAGGGGAGAAAAGCTTGGAAAGGTGTTGAGGTACAGCTAAAAGTCACCTCCTCAGACTGCAGGCATAATCTGCTGCAAATGTGTGAAAAAGCAAACATAAATCATTCCTGTTGTTCTTGTCTCAGAGAAACGTGAGTGCTGTACAAAGAACAAAGCACATGCTCGTAAATGAATTCTTTATAGTACGTGTACTCTTATCTAATATACCCACAGTATTCTGTATATAACATTATACAGATTTTTATATAATTATTTGTGAGAAATCTGAATCTTTAGAGAACTGCTATGATTTTACTGTGATGTGTTGCAGTAAATTCAAAAATAAAATATTATGTATGTCATGGTAATACTTATTCTGTTGTGGTTCACTTGCAACAACTATTCATTATACAGCTCTATGGACATGTGCAAACTGGAACAAACCCATCTGCAAATTCACAGCAAATTTGAATGAAATTAGATGAAGGATTTGCATTTTATGAATGTTTCCTAACTTTCTATTTGGCTCATTATAACTATGGAATGGCTTGTCCTAGAAATTTAAATTTATTTAATCTGTTAGTTTTGGCAAAGACTGATGTCTTGACTAGTTGCAGAGGCCTTGTTGGCAGAATTAATTAGCACTAATAACATTAATAACATGGTTTCTTGCATACCTCAAGGGCATCACAGTGCTGATGAATTCCACATGGTCCTGAAAAGGAATAAAGCAGTGGAGCAAATCAAAAGGGGATGTACTGACTCATTCTTGCTTATCATTGACATACATTCTTGAAAGCCAAAATAATAAACTATGTATTCTGGAACATAGTTCATTGGGAAATTTATGCTGACAAAATAGGTTTAGTGTATTCAAGGTGGCTACAGCGTATGGGCTATTTAGTTATGATGAATGGATGAACTGAGGATTAGTGTTACAGCAGCAGAGTCAAGGATGTGGAAACAACCTTAATCATGTCTCTTCTTGACTCATAGTATTTGAGTTCATGAGTAAGTGTGCAGATGAATGTTCGTTTATAGGATTGCTTCATTTTTCTAAATATTTTTTCCCTTGAACAATATTTAAATTGACTGACAATTTTAGTAGATTTTTCTCTGTGTTTATTCACATACAGGTGAAATAGCAAATGTATTAGCTCTTAGGATGCAATTCAGTCCCACTCTGTAACCCAGGACATGCCCACTTGCTTTTCTGTTTGTCCGTTTGTTCCTTTTCTATCTTACTTTACAATTTGATTATGAGGATTTGTTCACCCACGTCTAGATACCCTGAACACCGGGGTACTGTAGCAAAGCAGATAAATGCAGCATTTTAAATATATTTTGTGAGGTGTTTCTGTAACAGGGCTTTAAGTTAATGCAATGCTATGAAGCCCTTAACAAGGAGAAAGACTTGGTGGTGGTGCCAGGCAACTCAGGTAGTTAAGTCTGAAGTGTGACATGAGCAATTAGATGCTGCACAGACAAGTAGGGTGTCTCTGGTTTAAAGAAGGATTATTAAGGGTCTGCCCAAGGTGCCAGAAGAGTTGTATAGATTTGGAACATCTAAGAGCAGTCTTGAAAGGAAAAACTGGGAACTAATCTGATGGTATTGCTAAAGACTGGGATAGGTGCTCAATATGCAAGTAAAGTCTCCTCTCAACTAGAAAGCTCATAGTAGAAGATAACTGCTGCACAATGTGTGGTGTAAGGAAGAAATGAAATATTTATCAAAGATAGTCAGAGATGGAAATACTGGACTTCTATTCTATTTACAGGACCACTAGATGCTACAATATGCAGTTTAATTGTGGCCATGCATGTCTGATCCAGGGCTGACCCTAGCTGCATGTCTGGGTGAGCTGACTGAGATTGCTTCCTAAAGGCAAGAGGACTAGAAAGAGGCTCTGGAGAAGCCAGTTATGGTGTGTGGATCAGCTGTACCCTGACATGGTGTTACGGAAGCCATAACCCTGACGTGGGTTAGTGGAAAGGTCAAAGAAAGGCCCTGGAAGATGCAGTGAGTGACAAGGATTGGAAGAACATGTCTAATTTACACATTTTTACAGTACCATCCAGGTTTGGGTAAGTGTGAGAGAAAGAATAGTATCCTGATGTGCTTCAATATGTGCTTTGTATTAAAGGAAGAAGAATTACTGCTTTCCTGCAAGTGTCTGGCTAGCTCACTTGTTAACTGGCCTGTGGGCTAGAAGGGCTAACATTTAAGTTCCAAAAAGGGAGTTCCTAGGTTTAATGGGCTCCAGAGCTTCACTTGTGCAAAATCAAATCTGAAATAAAAATTCTTAAATTTCATGTGCACAAATATCTTGATTTTTCTGATGCTAATTGAGGCATTTCAGACAGAAGCTTCTAAAGAACTGCACACAACATATAATCTGATCTTTGCTCAAGAAAGTTTTGCAAGTGTGGGCTTTGCATCTTATTTTGAGCCCAAATGTAAAACCTAAAATGCCAAGTGTACAATAACTCACCTTGGCAACAAACTGTCTTTTAATGATGAGATATGGTGCTGACCTGATGAAGCATGGAAAAAAAAAAATTCATAGAAGGCCTCCAAAATATGATGTTGTAGCCTGTGGATCACTAAGCTAACAGCTATGCACAGTGGGAGGAAATTAATAGTCTTCTTTATGAAAAGAACTCAAGTCTGTTTATACTATTTATTGCTGCTTTGTGGGGATGCATGTTTATTATCTGGCACTGGTCCTAGCTCTTGCTCAATTCACTCTACTAATGGTGTTTTTCCTACCTGCCCGTGCAGTGAACTCAGTGCTAGAGTCAGTCAGTAAAACTGTTTCTACCCCATGCATCATCCTGAGAAACAAAGGAGAGGGCTTCTAGCAAAGCAAAGTGTCATCAGCTGGAAGAGTGATATACAAAATATCTCCACAGGACAAAGCCTGTAACTGTCTAACCATCCCTGCATGAGCATCACAGAAAGAGTATTGTGGGAAAGTAATGAGGCAGGGAGTGACCTTCTTACACCAGCTGAGAGCTGAGCCCACAGGCTCTTTTTTGTCATAACACTGTCAGCCACACAGTTCAGTGCCTTTCATCATGATTGATTAATCAGGTTCTAAGAAAAATTATATTAAGCCAGAAGTGGTTTTTTTGTTGTTGGTTTTGGTCTTGGTGGGGATTTTTTAGTATTATTGTTTTAATCTATGTCCTCTGCAGGCTTTCATTGATGAAAACAGCCTTCATGCAGTAGTGAAAACATAAGCACATCATAAGAATATTGGAAAGTATCAAATGAACAGCACATTTCCTCTGACAGCCTCCTCAGAAGCTCTTAATCCGTGCTGCCTGCTGTTCTGCATATCAGCTGTTACCTGGCAGGAGGGACCAGCAGCTGTTCCAAAGCACTGCAACTGCCGTCCCCAGCCATGGCTGCCACTGGACAGTGCCTGGGCAGCACTGCTGGGGTGTCAGGTGGGGCTGTATCCCTCCTGTTCAAAAATCATCCCTGCTGAGGGATGTGCCAGGCCTCTGGAAGGAGTAGAGTCCCCTGGCATTATCTCTGGCTTGCTTTTGTTTAGGATTTTCCCTCTTTGTATGAGCACCTTTGAATGGAATGACTTTTGGTGTATTGGATGGGCCTAGGGATCCATGATTTATGCAAGCATACCAGGCTCATGCCAGTGTTCTCAGTAGGAGTCTGAGGGAGCTGGTGAGGGAAGAGTCAACAGTGTTCTCTGTTATCCTTGAAACACTCTCTGCTTTTTGGTATTTTTATAAAGATGTGTTTTGCAAAGGTTAATTATCATCTTAAGTCACAGATGTGTCACTAAGGTGGGATCTTCCACTTGTTAAGAAAAGGGATGAGGCTGCTGGGAATAGAATAAAAAAGCAGAGAAAAAATTCAGACATCTGAATGCAGTCAGACCTCTTTCGGCAGGGGATGATGTTGAAAATCTTTTATTTCAGCAGGATGACAAATCCAGAGAAGTCAAAGTTGTTCTTTTTTTTCTAAACAGTTCTATCTGTTTTCCTAAGTTGTTTTTTTTTTAGCCTATGATTCCTCTCCTTGTCCCCCACCACTGGTAGATATAGTTTATCAGGAAATCAGCAAGTCAGGAGATGAGACATGTGATATAATTTCTGGAAATACCTCAGATTAGAAGCTGAGGATGAGAGTACAATGTTAGCAAGCTTTTGTGAAAACCTACAGCCTTCATGACTGATTTTGGTGGATTTTTTAATTTTCAGAATTATTTCTAAGGATAAAGGCTAGCAACACTTTTTTTTAAAAAATAGAGGTTATCCTTAAAATCTTGCCTAAAGTAGGCTGACCCATCACCTGCTAGCTCTCAGTGTTTACTTGTCTGTTCCCACAAATCTGTCACCAACAACTGTGAAGGAACCACTCTTCCTGCTTGAGGATTCTGAAAGTCTGCCTGCTGCGCTTTGGCCTTCGACGTTCTTGCTAAATTATTCACATTGGTCTGAAGCCTACTGGGTTTGTTGTACTTGATGTCAAGGGTTGCAAGAAAAATCCAGTACTAAATTTCTAAATATTTTTGCTGCATTGCCAGTCTTTGGCATGCTGAGGTTTATGAAAACTTCTTAGAAAAACCTGTGAGCCTCTCCAGGTGCTGAGAGGAGGGTACAAGTGCTAGAAATCCCTTGGGGCAGCTTTGTTGTGAGATCCAGTGTGGTTCTCTTGCACTCTTCTCAGATGGATGATGTTCTCCAGTACCAGGGCACAAATCATGTCACTCACAATGACGTCCTTTTGTAGGATCTCCTGCACCAACTCTTATGCTTTAAGTTGAATTGTAGCCATTTATTACTGTATGGTGCACTTCCAACAACTCTGATCCATATGGATAAGAAATCCAGAAGAGAAAGTGCTTTCAGAGATGCTATTAATGGCTGTAGCATTTATTCTTCATCATATCCTTAATTTGCTTTGACAAAACTGCTCTTGCTTTATTGATGACTCAGTTCTGTGCTGGTTTTGTGGCTTCTTGTAGCAGCTGGTGTATCAACCTGTTAAGCGTGTGCCCCAAGGCAAGAGAGAGACACAATCTGCAAGTGCCAGGTCATGTGGGGGCAGGCTCTAAAGGTTTCCATCTATTTAAATGGGAACCAGACACCCAAGTACTCAGAAAAAAAATATCTGGGCCTTGCTTGTTAGTGTACCTGTTATGTATAGCAAACACTAATTTTCCCTAAATCTTGAAAGAACAAGACAACATCTGTGAATAAACAGATGCTAGTGATGTGTTTGGAACAAAAATAAATTATGACTGGCAATGACCATCTAATTGAAGGGACCTCATTTGTTATACAGGCCACACAGGAACTCATTGCAACAAACTGTAAACTAATTGCTATCCTTGTGTAAAAATTAGAAGAATAATTAGGGCTTCATTTTATTTTGGACACATGTTCTTTTGCGTACCAAATTTGAGAGGAACTGCTATGAGAAGGTCAAAAGGTCAAGGGAGAAGCAGCAACTTGGATGGAGAAATCCGTACTCTGAATTATGCATATGCTGGTGTAAGATGATCTTACCAAAGCCTTAGATAATAGAAGCAGGAATCCATGGTTGTATGGTCAGATTTTTTTTTTTTTCTTTTTGTGCTGAGCAGTCTCTCTGTTGCCTTTAAAATGTGTTATGTCTTCAACAGAATGGTTGGGGCTCCCTGCATAAAAGAAAGAAGGGTAGGTGGATGAGCCTTGCAGATTGCATGTATGGTTAGTTTTTTTGGTTCTTGCCCTAGAACTCAAATTCCACCTCAGGAAGGAAAAGAGTCACAGCCCAAAACCACAGCAAATCAGACCAGACACATTCAAACCAGACCAGAAATAGGTACAGGGTCTCAGCTCCCTCTTTCTCATGACAGGTGGCTTAATGCAAGCATGCTTTGATGAACTCAGCAATTGCCCCTGCAGCCACATTCACCTGAGTCTTCTGTTTAAATACCTTCTAGGCAGTTGATTTGCCAAGAGGAAGTTCTGTTCTTCATACTTGGATAAAATCCTGTAACTTTTCTTCAAGATTGATTTTTCTCCATAAATGGCATGTCTGGGCAAGATAGTTGTTTTACTGAGTAAATGAGAGGAAGAAGACAACAAACCTTGGAGATACCAGTCACACTCCAGGAAAAAAAGGTGATCCTGCTGCAGGTTGGATTTTTCATTCAGATTTTCTCCAGCCCCCTCAGAGCTGGAATCAGCTCAATTTAGCAGTGCTGCTGTCATTTTAGTTGCTGTAACTCAATGCTGAGTTGCACCTCACAAATTTGCACATTTGCCCCCGGAAGGTCTGCAAATGCTGACCAAGGTGATGAAAGTTTATATCAAGCCTGGGGCAGACCAATTACATTTTGAAGCCTGTTTCAAATACGTGTTTCTGTTTTTCAATGGAGTTGCTTTGGTACAGAGGAACTGAACTTCCCTTTTGAGTACTTCTCATGGGCACTGTAGTGATTAAATTATATAGCTCTATCTCTTGATCTGGAGTCAAAGTGTTTCTCAGCCTCTTAGTGTTCTGGATATAAGAATAGATCGAGGGAGTGTTGCTCTGGTCATTACATAACCAACAGTTGGCAAAGATGGCATTTATTTCTGGTGATTACACAGTAATTGCATTTAGCTGATTCCAAATAAAAAAATTTAATAGTTCTTTGCAACACTAATGAAAAAGTTAATAGTAGTACTGTGTAATTTGCTTGTGATGAGAGTGTACACTGAGGGTCAGTTAGTGCTGCTGCTCACTTGGGTCTTGGCTCATAAAAATGAAATTATATGACTATATTAAGTTTCATCTGGCTTTTAGGATTCATTGAGCTGGAATCTAGTTTCATTTCCCTTGAAATAATTACAGAGAATTGCATAGTTTTGTGGCGTTAGTCAGGATTTATGCTGATGTAACTGAGATCAGTTTCAACCTCAAAGGTTTGCAATTACAGTGGGAAAGGATGAAGGAGTATTTGTGGTTGATTACTTACTGCATGGGCTGTCACTGGTCTCTCTTTTGGGTCGACAGTGATAGATTGCTCTGTCAGACCATCTCGAGACTGAGTAAGTCAAAGAGCCTGGGCTTGCAGTGGTGGATTTCCCAAGGAAAAGGCTGGGTGGCAAGGTTACTGCCCACTATTTCAATATCCATTCCTATCAGGGAGGGAACACTGAGAGACATTAATTGAAGTGCAAGCCACACTGAACACATGAAGCTTCTTTCACCCTGACTTTGTCTAATTTTGCATATGATGGAACATTTTGAGGACACTTTTTGTTTGCTTTACCACTAGTGAGAGCCTTGACAGGAATTATATTCTCCTTGTGTATACTTCTAAACAAAAATGTGGCAGAATGTCAGCATCCCAACAGGATACTATCTGAACACAACAGAAAAGCAGAGTCTGGAAGGGATTCTGAGGACAAAAAGAGACTGAATGCAATTAAATTATATTAAATTATAATAGGATGGTGATTAAAATTCCCCTGGGTTCTGAAATGAGTATATGACGTGGTCCTAACCAAAGGCAAGTGTCTGTTTCCTAAGACAGTAGTTAAGACAGCTGAGTGAAAATGGGCCATTCATGTCTCTGAATGCAGACATGCATACCTGAGTGCTAGTGAATCTTCCATCACCTTTCCATTTTAGAAAAAAAAATTTAAAACAACAAACGCAGAATACTAGCCTTATTAACAGTCCAGAGTTTCAGTGTTCTCTTTTTTCTCGATATAAATCCATAAAGTAAAAGTAAATGGAGATGTCAATGTATAAAAAAAGAACTCTAACTCTCTGAAGAAGAATTAAACTGTAAGATACCACAGGTATTTGTAAGTCTTTCAACACAGTAGAGCTGCATTTCTTCTCCAATTCATTATTTTATATTAGTTTTATTGGGAGAACAATTAGTTAAAAGTAAGGCATTCTATTTAATGCAGTAAAGCTAGTGAGAAAAGGTTTCACAGTGCTACAGCAATTTCTGATTCAAAATCCATAATGCTGTGAGACATCTGGATACTTTTTTTCCTCTAAATAGGTTGACCCTTCTGTTGTTCTCTTGAGTGAAATTCTGGCTTCATTAAAATCAAAAGCAAAATTCTTACTGACTTCTGTGGGCCAGGATTTTGTCTTGGCACACTTTCCTCAAGAACCTTTCGTCTTTCAGACCATGGCTCTGTGGAGCACTTAAGCATATGGTTACCTCTCAGAATGTCTATTTGTTAGCAGAAAAATGCTCTTGAAAATATGTTCATCATCAAGATAGGTAATACTAGCACCACTCAGAGACATCAGCTGGGAAAAAATACATTTTGAGGGAAATGTTCCTA
The DNA here is from genome assembly GCA_013400635.1 of Hypocryptadius cinnamomeus. Taxonomy (NCBI): domain Eukaryota; kingdom Metazoa; phylum Chordata; class Aves; order Passeriformes; family Zosteropidae; genus Hypocryptadius; species Hypocryptadius cinnamomeus. The sequence continues at coordinate 24,251 of VYZP01057621.1, read as the reverse complement.
TTTTATTTATTTTATCCTGTGGACATTTTGTCTGCTTGTAAGAATCCAATGGGTGCACTTTTTTTTTAGATTTGCCTAGTAACTTTTCATCCCTGGCTTCCATAGAAGCAGTAGTGCTTTGATGAATATTGCTGTGGAGATAATTAATTCCAGTATTTCATCAGCTGTATATTACAAGTAGAAGAAAGAAGGGAGGCTAAAGAATCAGGAAGTTAAGTAGCCAGATTAAAAGAATGTGGCTCGTAAAAAGATTATGCTGCTGCTGTAGTTCTTCCAAGGAGGAATTTAATTAGTTGCCTGTTCACTATATGCTTTATTATGCTGTTCAGATTTATGAGACAAAAAGGTGAAAATTTATCTATTTGCTGCTTCTTTCCACATTCTGCCAAAAAAAAGGGAACATTTAGGTCAAAAGTTACTGTTCTGCTGAAGAAAGGGAATTGCAGATTGCTGAGGGCATCTCATTAGCATCCATATCTGCTTCTCTGCATGAGCGGCAATAAGTGGATGTCACAGCTGAAGAACAAATGAGAACATACTGCACCAAATATCATCTTTCCTGATGCAGCTTTTTACCTCTGGTGAAAGCCCAGTGATTTGTGGAACCTCCTCTCTGGCAAGTTTTGGGCTGTTGCTCTGCAGTCCTTGCAACAGGGGTGTTCAGGAGAAGTCAGCGCGATGCAGAACCAAGGGCAGTCGCAGGCCTTGCTGCAAGAGACTCCGCGTGAGACAGTGCTCAGCTCTGTAAGCAGCATGAGCTGCTCATACAGCCAGGCACTGCAGGTCAGCAATGGTCAGTGGCAAGCACCTGGCTCAGGAATACAGTCAGAGCTGACCCAAAGGAGCTGTTCTGAAGAAAGCCACATAATGCCATCAAAGGTCTACCACTGGTCCCTAAATTTTTAATTTAAAAATATCTATATGTAAGTATAGCCAAACAGGAAAATTTCAAATTTGGCATCTCTTGGAAGAAATGTGAATATTTTATTTAAATCAACAAAAACTGTAGTTCTAATTTGGAAACATAATGCCATGTATTCCTTCTGCACACACAGGCCTTGGCATTGAGATGTCTGTAGTAGAAGAAATGGCTGCTGTAATTTGCATTCATCTCATTAGTTTGTTTATAGAATGCCCTGAAGAGAGACTTTTTGTGGGAGTCAGGATGAGCAGATGGAAATAAGAGACCTAATAATAAAATGCATGCTTAAGAATGGCATAAAATTTTACACTAAGGCAGAGAAAATTGAACATGGATCCCAGCTACTTTTAAGACAGGAACAGTTGTACCAGTGAGAGGGGAAGAATTTGGCCCAGTGGATATTGCTAATTTGATTTTATGTACAAATACAGAGATGCCAGGAGCATACAGTATTGATAATTAGGGCTTCAGGGTACTGGATATACTGCATAACTCCTCTGAGCTATGGAGTGCATACATGCTGGAACCAAAAGTTAAAACAATACAAGCAGTGAGAGAATTTGGGCAATCTGCTATTTCCCCAATTCCGTGTGAGAACATGCCACTTAAATTCTAAGAAGACACTCCCCTGATATTTCCATTAACTGAAACCAGTCTCCCAGGAGGAGGTGAATGGGAGGAGAAGGGTGTTCACTTTTCCTGTCTGCAGTGAAGCATTTTCTCATACCTATGACTAAGGAGGGAATTTTGCAGCTGAGGCTGGTTTTCCTTCTGTCTACTGTGTTTATTAATGCAGTGCTAGGAGCAAACACTGCTTAACTGTGATCACTTGGCCTGGAGAAAGCAGGGGGAAGGGAAGCTGTGCATGTTGGCCCAGTGTCTGGTGCAGGTGTGAAAGGTAGACTTGTGACTCTGCAAAATTTTTACAAGGAGATTCAATCTGGTTTTGAGTCTTTCTGTATTCACTCTGACTTCTAACTTCCTCTCAGTTCAGTGATTGTGCAAGAGATTTGTTGTGTCTTGGTCTCCTTTTTCCTTAGTCCTGAGTTAATGCAGTTTGTGGCAAGTTGCTGCTGATTATTTCAGTGCCTCTTTGGCTGCTACACTTTTCCCAGACCCTTCCTAGGCCCTTCCCATGCCTTTCTTATTGCCTTTACTCCCTGTAGCTGCATGCAGATCCCTGGAGATGGGACAAGTATGGACCCTCTAAATATTCAGAAGCTTTTGAGAGGCTCTTTGCACTTGTTCAGGGCATCTTTAGTCTTCTCTGATGCCAAAAGTCATGGACCTCAACTGTCTCAAACCAGTGTATTGCTCAGATAGCCTTGGTTTATCCTAACCAAATGGTAAAGTTACACCAGTAAACTCCAGATCAGATAAAACTGTTTGAACACAAACTTGAAGGATGTATAAGAAGACAAACAGAAGAAAGCATGCTCTTAAAATATGCTAAACATCACCATATACAGGTCTCAGGCCATATTTAGATCTTGAGCTTTTGAATCTGAACTGGGGCAGGATGCCCAGCATGGTGAAGTGTCTGCCCTTTGGCATAAGCAGATTAGCTGATACACAGCCTGACATAAAAGGGAACACAGTCTATTCTTAGTGGTGCCATTCCCCTTAAGAGTAAGAAAGATCCTTAATGGCTCATAAACAGCCAAAAAAGATCTGCTTGCATGTGGCTCACAGCACAACTCATGTCTTAACAGACAAATTGTCTCCTGGATACTTCACAACCCATTCAAGGATATTTATATCCTCTCCCTCATGAGATTACACATTTCCTTGATGGCAATGACAGCAAAGGCCTACCTGGAACAGCAGTATGAAAGAGTTTCTGATCCTTCATTTCACAGGCAGCAGCCAGAGACAAGGAGAAGAGCCAGCTAGCTTGTCCAGGGGATCTGTCTCCCCTTGGTCCACAGCACCTGCTTTGAGAGGTTCTCTTTTTCACAGTGGTCTTCTGAACCATGCACTCAAGCATAAGGGAGGCAAACCTGTCTGCTGCCAGTCCTTGAGAACCGGGAAATGGGAAGACTTTTAAGAAATTGTGCCTCTAATGAATTTAAATAATATGCATATTGCATAAACCTGTTGGCTACCTTAGTTATTTATGAACTCAAAAGAGTTTAATTCCTGAAGCAGGAAGATCTCAAACCTCAAAGCTTTCTGCTTCTGAGCCCTCTGACTCGAGGTCATTGAATAATTAGCCTATCAATATTTCCTTTGGCTGCAGAATGTACCTGCAAAGATCTGGAAGCCTTATCAGGGAGGGTTTGTAGATATGGCATATGTGACTGGGTATTAAGCACAACTTTAAGTACAGCTTCTGTCAGGCAAGATTATATATATGAATTGTAGTTCAATGTCAGCTACAGATTTTGTCTGAACAAATAGGAATGTCAATCAGTTTCTGACAGTACTTTATGTAACAGCTGAACTGTAAAAGTACCCTTTAGGCCATTAAAGCTTTGTTTAGAACTTTCCACTTCCTCAGACATTTCAGAACTGGGAATTTTACATTGTCTGCTCCAGCTATGGTTAGTCTTGACTTCAAAAAAAAAGTGTTCTAAGAGTCTGTAAGTCAGAGTCAGTAAAGGCGAAGTAGGCAAAGTAAAATTATTTGAAAATCTACCAAGACCCATGTCAGACATAAAACTGAATCTCAGATTGAAGAATCTTGTTTAACCATAAGACCAGTTCTCCCATATGTTTTAAATAATTCTGAAAGCTGCTTTTTAAAAACTAACTTCAGAGTAGTCTGCTTACACTCTGGAATTCTTTATATGAATTTTGTTTCAAAAATATTGCTGTTTACAGAGAGAACCGTATGGAAAGAGCTTCACACTTTTTTTTTCTGTATCTTAGCTGGGATTGATTAGCGTGGCTTATGTTTTCAAAAAAAATCCAGCAAAAAACAGGCCAAACCCCAGCTCCTTTACAGTAGTAGCTGCTTCCAAATGAATGGATCTGATTTCCTTTCTAATATTTGCAGGGCAAGAAATGACTGTTCAGTTTGTCTCTCCTTCTGTTGAAGTTTATTAAGTTTAGTCATTCTAAAAGCAGTTTTTCTCATTCCTTGAGCTACAAATCCTTACTGAACTTTCTAGTAGGCGTAATAGAATTTTATTCTGCATTCCACACTCTGCTTTTATCAGCTCTCAGTTTGGAGCTCTGACTTCTGTTTGGCAAGGTCTTGCCCTTTTTTTAGCCTTCAAGGAGGCACAAGGAGCAGAAGCATGACCATCTAAACCCTCAGCTTATGTCTCCCAGCATTGTAACACATGACTTCGTTATTCTTCCACAGCCTATACACAGCTGGCATCAGAGCCTGACCTCAGGTTGACTTTCAGGTTTAAAATCTTTATATCTAAAGAAACTGAATCAAAGATCACAACATAAAAGTAGACAGGCTGCCCTAACCTAGAATGACTTCCTAATATGCTGACTCACCAGGCACCCCATTAAGAGCAAAAACTGAATGGATTTTTCTTGTTCTTAATTCTGCCTCACAAACCTTTTCAGAGGTTGTTTTTCTTAAATCCTGTCTTCACAGTCAAGCTCTGTACTGTACTGTACTGACTTAAAAAAAGGCCCAACCTCCAAACTTGGCCAAAAGAAAGATAAAGATATCCTTTTTTTCTCACCTTAAAATAAATATATATATATACAAAGCTTTGCAATATAACAAAGCTAACATTTTTATCAGCAGGCAATGCCACTTTTAAAGTAGTTTAGGCCCTGTAATAAATCTGTTCTTAAAAATATATTTTCAAAAGTTTAAAAATACATAAACAAACTCAAACACCAAATCACTTTACCGCTGTTCTGTGCCCCTTTTCCCCCTATCCTGCTAGTCTGAGAAGTGCTTTTGTTGTGTTGTGGGAAGTTGATGGGCTGGCACATGTGCAAGACTGTGATTCTCTCCATCTTTGCTCCAGGGCCATGACTACACAGGGTCTGGTTCTGAACCCTAATGGAGGTGCCTAGCACTGACTTGCTCACATGCAGCAGTCAAGAGATTCAGTTCACTGTTTTGGGTCATTTGTTGTCAGTGCATTGCTTTTGGGAAGTAAAGCTGTAGGAGGTGAGGCTAAGCTGACTGACAGAGAGATTGGAGATCTTAGCACAGCAGTGGGATGTGGAAAAGGAAGGTGGTTAATCTCCTGAGCTACTGAACAAAGTGTGCCTGTGCTTTGTGCCCAGCAAGGCCTGTGTCCCTTGAGATTGCTCACAAGCTTCAATCCATGGCCTAGGCTGAGCTCATCTTAAGAAGCATCTTAGGCTATTCTATCCAAATGATCTGTTGGAAGCCACAGGGTTACCACGCTGTATCTTATGAGGTCAGCACAGATTCAGAAACCTGGTAGTGGCAGCCTTAGTTCAGAAAATGTAGCTGTTTATTTTTTGCCACATTCCTGAAATGTCCTCTAAGGAAGAATATTTTTTGACAATAGGTATCAGAACTTCACTGTGGTCAGAGGATCAGTTACAAAGGGGAAAATCTTAGCTTAATGTAGCACTCAGCCTATCTATTTCTATTAGTTGAGCAGTTCTTAACTCTCATTGTTACACTGAGCATCTAGATAGATTTCCTGGCTCTTGATGAGATTTCATTCTTCAATTTAGATGATGCAGGAGATGTCTGAGATGTAACCATTGAACTCATAAGAAAACAATTTTTAAAATTGAAATAATTTAAGTCAGAGTTAGTGACATGAAAAATGTAATACATAGCTTTATGAGAAATGAAAGGGAGTATGCTGCCAAAACCATATTGGTGACTAAGGATTTCAACCTTTGCTTAAAAATTATAGTCCTGCTTCTTACTTTAAGTGTGTATAGAGTGTGTGTGCGTAGAGTAAGATATACTTAGAAGCTGGATATGAGTACTTCAGTAAAGTAGAATGAAAATGTGCCATTTGAAACTGCTTCACTTGTCTTCCCTGGGTTGGTGTATGCTTCTGTAATAGAAAACGCATATAAAGAAGTTTAGCATACAGCTTACCCTGTAGTCCAAGCTTGGCTGCTGACTAAGGATTATATTTTCCAGAAAACTAGAGGAAAAGTTGGGGCTTAGGTACAGGAACATCAGGAAATATCTAACTCATGAGTACGACTTAGAACACTTCAGCCAGCAGCAGAGAAGGAAAACAGTTCAGAAGGAAATTCAAAATGAATGAGCTGCCAAAATGGAGAAGGAGGCTAAGGAGGGAAGCAATTTAAATAGATCAGCAGGATTATCCAGAGTGGGGGAGGTATCTTTTAGACAGCAAAATAGTTTTTCTCCCTCCATTAGTCTTCTGCATTACAGTATCTCTTGTCAGCTAGTGAGGGAAGGAGGAGGACGAGGAAATGAAAATAGCTATTTTAGATTTCTTTTTTTCTCTTTAGGTGTTTGATTCCTGCAGCATTGCCTGGCTCATGGAAATTGGTGTTGACAGGCTGAGCAACAATGAGAGAACAGGAGTTAATCTCTTGACTGACCTCTTAACTCAGGCGTTGCCAATACAGAAATTAATTAGAGGTCTTTCAAGTAATTGAGATCCATTACTATTACTTAACACACCACAGTGCACAGAAATCTTTCATTCTTTCTTGAACTAATAAGGTGTGTGTTCTTATAAATCATTTAAATGGCACTATAACTGTGTGTGCCAAATGGCGCTGGCTGAGGTGCCAGAGCAGCGCTCCCCAGGAGGCAATGGGAGCCTTCAGGGACCCAGTGGAGGCAATGGGAGCTGCCCCTGCAGCTGCCACAGGCAGCATGGCACTGGGGCTCTGGGCAGCCTTTTCAGTGGCATGGCTTTCATTAAAGCCTGTGTAGCCATAAAAATGCATTAGGGGTTGTGGGTTGTTGCCCCTGCCCTTGGCTGTGTTAGGTAGCCACCATGGTTGCCCCCATACAAATGCCCCTCAGTTTCATGGGCTGGAAAACAGGCACTGCAAGCTGCTTCCTCTACATGTGCTTCTCACCTTGGATACTTTAGGAACAGTATAAATGACAACATTTAGTAGTTAGACAGCACTTTTTACCTTCCAAGCTTCATGTGAACATTAAGTAGTAAACATGTTGCCATAAATATGACAAGTGGAGATGGAAATAGCATAGCTTGGGTGAAATTGATAAGTGACTCAGCTAGAAACTTTCGTGATCAGAGAGATGATCCAACCTCAAGCTGCACTGACTGAGAGATATGCAAAATGGAGTCCATAAAAAACAGCAGACTGCTCCTCTACAGCTGGATGGTTTCTAATTCAGTGTCATACTTCGGTCCCAGGTATGCTACTGGTAGCTGGGAAGGACAGGACAGGAATTCAGCTCTTGCTTCTTGCTCATTCGGTGCTAGCACATCACTCACACTCCTTGTTATGTCAGTGTGGGACTTCCATCACTATGAACCGTGTCCCAGTAGGAAATTTGTGATTCTTTACCAGTTTTATGCAGGAGTGAGCTGTGGGAGACAAGAACTGTATTTGCAATCAGTAGAACTGTAGAGTGGTGCCCACAGACCTGAGCTGTGATCTAGAAACAGTGTCACTGTAGCATCTATAGAGCTTCAAAGGAGCTGCAAAAACTGACTGGGGAAGCTCTGTGAATAATCAAATGGTCAGCTCAGGTTGTGACTGAATTTCTGTCAGCAGCTACTCTAGGAGGTTTAGAACTGGCTTTCCTGTGTTTGCTTTGCAGTGCATTTCTCTCTCAGGGAAGTGATTCACAACAGTCCTGGAGAATTTGATGAAGGCTGTAAATGCACAGTTTTCATGTGTTTCAAATGAACTTGGTGAATATTTGGAAGAGTATTCCACCATAAACCTTTCGGGGTTTAAGAAGTAGACAGACCACTGGAAATCTGAACTAGCAAGAGCTGAAATTTCGGAAAACACCCAGGAAAATGAATGTGTATGCCTATTCTGTTTTCTTCCTTCCCTTGATGGTCACTCATGGCCATAAGTGTCAGAGTTAGGATGCTGGTTTACACAAAACTCTTGGCCTAAACTCTTAACAGCCATTCTTTTGTTTTGGTGCCAAGGTGCGCCCCTAGCAGTGAAATTACCTGTGAGAGCCTGGCTGGTGCTCAGGTGACAGCAACTGAGCTACTGGGGGCTTCTCAGCCGTTCTCACTTGCCAGAGTCGAGGAATGACCCAAGCCTAGCACCTTTTATTCCCCAAGGAGTCGCCTCCAAAAGAGCATTGGACATGTTGCTTACAAACAATTTGCAATGCCTTTCCCTATTGCTGGCTTCTGTGCATGTCTGGCACTATTGCTTACATGGCTCTTGAACAATTAATCCATAAGAGTGAGATTCTCTGAATCTTTCTGAGATTCAGAAAGATATTGGTTTTTTTAGAAGATGCACTGGTGCACCTGAGGGACCAGAACTGGGATGAGTGTAAATTTTAGTTCCAGCTTTCAAGATTTGACTAAAATATTGATTGTATCCTTAGGATTACGGAGGGATGGGGATCCAGTAGGTAGTCTTTCTGGAAATGATTTAGTGGCTGTTAAGAGGTAGTGTACAGCCAGGTTTGGGGGTTTGTTGGGATTTTTTTCCTACAGATAGCATTCACATGTTTCTCCAGGTCATTCATAAAATGCATTAAAAGCCATGAATCCAAGAATGAAGCTGCGCAGGACCCCCTCTGACACAGCTCTGGCTCATGGTTGTGTTTCCAGCTGGTTCTTGAGAACTTTTCTTACTTGAGCATTAATCAAAGTAGTGTCTTAATGTTTTTTCTTTGTCCTTCAGTGTACTTAATTCAGCTGAGGAACTTACTGAGGAAAGACCATTAGGGTTGGATTGGTCAGATTTTAGGGTTTGTCACTGGGATCCTAGAGCTCAGGAAGTTTACCTGGTGAAGATAGAAATTTTTGGATCGAAGGCATATTTTGCCACTGGGAAAGCAGATTTATATTTGTCTCCTATGTCTTAATAACAAGTCCTTAATAATCAGGAAATAAGCACTTCAGGACTTCCTTCCTAAAATCTCTATTGATGGAGCTGGTCTGTACTATTTTGTTTTGTATGGAATTTCTAAATAGTCATGGAGACAGAAAGCAGCTGAGCAGAGATTATTTTATAGGCTGGAGTTAAGATATTCCCCTGAGAAAGAAAGGATGTGGGTTGAAGCCCTTCACAGCAAAGGGGGAGATATCCTCAAACTGGTTGGTATTTTAAAAAAGAGTTAACAACAGCTAATACATTTATATCGCCAGAAAAATCTTTTCAAGACTGAAAGCATTTGGCAGTGTCAACCCAAAGACGCAACTTCAAAACAGCAGGATTTTTTTCCCTCAGCAAATTTTCTAGGTTTATTTCTTTTTTACATAGTTCTAATGTGGAAACTGATGTAAGTGCTGAGTGAGTGGGAAATTCTTGTTACTATCCATTAGCATTTGATTTGTATGTTTCTAAATAAGTCCTGTACTCTTACAAACAATTCAGACTAATTAGTAGACAGGGAGTTTGAAAAGCAGATGTTATTTACAAAAAGCAGTAGACAGGAACTTATGGAGAATAGTTTGGATCCAAAGAATAGAGGCAGAGAGACCAGCAAACAATCTAGTGGGGGTTTTTTTCCCCCTTCCACTAAATTTAGAAGGGAAAGCTGCATTTTTTTCCAATGCTGTCAAAAGTGAAGTGCCTTATAAAATGGAAGAGATTTAAAGTAACTCACAAATAAATAGCTGCTGTAGCTAGAGGGAAGGAATTGCTTAGAAAAGGAAGAAAAAGAAATCCTGCAGTCTGAAAGAGACTTAGCTGAGTCTAAATATGAACTTTAAGGTCACTGAGACTTTTTCCTGAAATTGAACATCCAAACCTGTGGAAACCAGAAGAGGGAAATATACTTCAAATCCACAATGTAGTTAAGCTGGCATTTTAATGGAGTCTTGATTACCATGAATAGCAAATCAAAATCAATAAGTCAGATTTTTGCCATAAACAGAAATATTGAGTGATAATCCTCGCTCTTTCTGATTACAAATTAAAATATTGTTGAAAGCTATTTTCAGGACAACAGGTGGATCGAATTTTGGAGTTGTCCTTTCTTTATCTGTCAGAATTATACTTTATTCAGGCATTTTTAATTTTGAATTTTTAAATGTAATTTAATTTTTTTTGTTTCATTTTCTGCATCTTCTCAAGATCTCAAAATTAGGAAGATGCAAGGGTGGCAGAGTAGTCATTATTATGGATGTATCTTCCATAACAAAGCCACAACAAAACCAAAAATTTGTGAGTCTTTCTGAGCAAGGAACTGGGCAGATTCCTGATGAGACAGAGCTTAACTAGCTTAGAATTCACTAGGTAGGAGAAAAAAAACATAGTTCTTGCAGTGGACCAAAACAAATTATCCCAATATTATGGATTTCTTTATACTATGAAAAAAACATTGCTCAAGTCTTACAGAGGCATGAAAATCTCCTTGAATCATTAAATTACATTTCCTTCTGTCTTTCTCTCCACGTAAGTCAAAGTTTAAACTTATCAAGGTGGAAGCCAGCCTGCATTCTTCCCTCTTGATTGAAATGGAAGCATGAGTGCACCTTCACCTTGAGATTCAGACAAGTCTCAACTAATTGAAGCTACAGACATGTATATTTATAGCAAAGGTCAGAAGCTGAATTGTTAATACTCACCCATAATTAAAGAACCTGAGTTAAATTTGGTAAGGAAATATCATCTCTTGCCTTGCTGCAGCAGCTAAGCTTTGTTGAAATGCCTAATGCATTTCACTGAAAATTGTAGCTTGAAGCTTTGATTCATGTCCCAAGCTTAGCTCGCAATTAGCAGTCGTCAGATAATGTACTGCAAATCTTTAAAAGATTAAAGCCACAGAGCTTGTTTTTTGTTGAAGGCATTGGGTTGATGGAAGGCTGTTTTCCTCACTGCTGGTGCTTTTACAAGCTGCGTATGCCAAAAACATGTTGTTAATGTGACAAAATTGTTTACTTGCTCATTAAGGAGCCTCACACTAATGACTGGGAGAACCAGCGGCGTTACAGCTGAGTCAATAACAACGGCTCGGGATGTGAGAGCGCTCAGCTTACAGTGCATTGGCCTCGAGACAGGCCACCATGCAGATCATCAGACATGCTGGCTCGTGAAAGACTTCTTTCGTGGATTTCTGCAGTAAGTGGCTAGTCAGGATACAAGGAGCATGGCCAAGCACTACAGATGCAGCTTGTAGGTCTATGCAAAGCTACTGGAAGGAAAGGTGTCTTGTAGTTTTGTGGTTCCTTTGCAGGGAAGTTGAAGTACAAACAAAGCTGAATGAGAACAAGCCCAAGCGGAAGACCCAAGATTATTTTTAGGATCTCAGATCTTTCCCTTTGTGAGAAGGAAAGCTTGTTTAGGCACTGGTAGCTAACATGGTGGAGATTACAACTTCTTTTGTCTCCTTGAGAAAACCTGTGCATCTGTCCCACATCTCTGCCTCTCTGTGGCAGGAGAGTTTGCCCTCAGATTGCAGAAGCAGCATTGTGAAATTTGGTTTGATATCAAGGTTGTACCCTTGAAATCTCACCTCCTATCTTCAACTATATCACTGTCTAGTAAGGTACTGACTCTCCTTGCAAACCTTCCTTTTGAGAAATCCAGGTCATAGTCATTATCCTAATAAATACTGAAGGGAGAAATGCTCCAGTGAGCAAATTATAAGAAAGATACAGAATCTGATTTGGCAAGTCTCCTTTGAAATTTGTGGATTCCTTAAACTGGCCCTGGCAAGTGTATTTGAAATAAATACTGCCCAATGGGGGAAAAAAATTACCTCTATTTTATCATTCTGTAATAATTCCAGCCAACTTCTGTGACAGAATGATACTGAAAGTGATTAACATTTCACAATCTACCAAACAAAACCATAAATCCCTCTGTTGGGAAAGAATAGCACCATTAATAGATGGGGAAATGGTTCTGTTGCATTTGTAGAATTTTAGGTGACCTGAAAAATTACAGTACACACAGTGTTTACTAGAGTATCAGTACAAAGCTATCAGAAAAGGACCAACTAGGACAAGGCCAACTGTATTAAATACAACAAGGCCTAGTGCCAGGTCCTACACCTGGGTCACAACAACCCTATCCAATGCTACAGGCTAGGGGCAAGAGAAGTTGGAAAGCTGCTCAGCAGAAAAACACCTGTGGGTGCAGGTCAACAGCAGCTGAAGGTGAGCCAGTGTGTGCCCAGGTGGCCAAGAAGACCAATGGCATCCTGGCTGGTATCAAACACAGTGTGGCCAAAAGGAATAGGAAAGTGATTGTCCCACTGTACATGGCACTAGTGAGGCCACATCTCAAACACTGTGTCCATTCTGAGCCTCTCACTTCAAAGAGCTCCCTGAGGTTCTGGACTGTGTCTGGAGAAGGACAATGGAGCTGGTAAAGGGTTTACAGAGTAGATCATATGAGTTGTGGCTGGGAGACCTGGAGTTGTTTAGCCTGAAGGAAAGGAGACAGGTTGGACATCAGGAAGAATTTCTTCCCTAAAAGGCACATTAGCATTGGAACTGACTTCCCAGGGAGGTGGTGGTGTCACTATCCCTGGAAGTGTTCAAGAAATGACTGGACATCACACTCAGTGCCAGGGTCTAGTTCACAAGTTGGTGATTGGTCAAAGACTTAAATTGATGATTTTGGAGGTCTTTTCCAACCTAAATGATCCTGTGATTTCCTGGGCCCTTGGAAACAAAAGAACCTTTTGCAGTCACTGACTGGTCAAAGTGACTCACCATTCTGCTTTCATAGTGTTTCATACCAGTTTTACACTTTTGCAAGTTCTCACTTTAAGGAAGCCCTTTTTTCCAGTGATTTGCCTTACTGATTTTCCCTCAGACCCTACCAGGAAAAAAAGTGGGAAGTTTTCACATGTCCCCCTGGCAGTAGGGGACAGTTACTAAACACAATGTCAGTCCTGTACGGGTGCCTGCTCAGGCCACAGGGACTTCAGCTGACCCTGTACTTGGTCTGTGACAGAAGGGCATAGGTTGTAATGCTACAGACAGCACACCCAGATGTTTGGCCCCTTAATGACACTCAGCTATGCTCTCATAACAGGGGAATGTCAGAAACAGCAGTAATCCCTCTTTCTGTGATCTCCACAAAGCTTGACGTTCTACAGATTTGTGTCCTAGGTAATATGTAACCCTCTGCCCTCCAGAATAAATCCTGCTCCCTCTGGAGGCCTCATGGCCATCTCTCATTTCTAAAATTTGTAACCTTCCACAGTCCTGAGCGCACTTTCCTCAATATCTGATTTTTTCATCTCTACCCTTTAATGTCTCTTTTTCTCCAGACATTCTGTACCTGTTTGTGCAGGTATGTGCGCAAACAATAGTTCTTCCCCATGTTCCCTACATGTTTTACTGTATGCATATGTGTACATTGATTAAATCTGTAAAGTGCTGTTTTTATCTGTCCTACTGGGGACATAAATACATCTGGATTTCACAGAACTTGCAGAATTTTCACATCTTTATGAGCTCACCTGTCTTCCCAATCTGATTGAGATTGACCAGTGGTATAAAAAGAGTATCAGAAGAATCTTACAATTCTTCAGTCACAATGTGATTGAAGAAACCTTATTTTTCTCAAGAAAGCAGGCTAAAAATCAGATACACAAAAGGCTTTGAGATGGCTTATGAATAACAAAAATGCACACAGCATTCTGAGACAGACATCAAAAAAGCATAAGGACCATCTGATAGATTTCACTAGCTAAAAGAAATATATGAAATAAATATGAAAAAAATATTAGAAAACATTCTCCTTTTCCATTTACCTGTCAGTTTTGTGAGCAGGGAGTGCTAGTAAGGCCCCATAGACCTGAGTGCACCTGTGTGATTCAAATAGTTTCAGTTACAACCTGGATCCTAAAAATACAGGGTTATGTGCATTTGTAGATTGATGGACCTGAGAGTAGGGAATAGTGGAATGTTGGCCCTGGGGATTCTTTTTCCCCTCCCATGAGCTTATGATTTGAGTTAAATCTTGAGAATGAAGAAGAAAGGAGCAAAGACAGGAAAGTCAATCCTTTCAAGGCAGTCAAGTCTCAGCTACAATCACAGAATGAATTAATAATCTGTGTTCCTGAGAGAATTTCCCACTCCTGGGAATAGATATAGGGATACCACAAAAGCTAGGGAAATTTCTTGAGACTTAAGTATTCCCTGCCAGCAAGACTCCAGAGGGGATGAGGCCCATTGATTTTGATGTCCATCACAACAAAAAAAAAAAAAACACCTTGTTTCATCCTTTTTGAGGAAGAAGCATAAAACTCCGAGAAAAAACCCAACATTAATAGGACTTTATTATGCACTGGATGTGAAAGTTTGGCATACCAAATAAGTAGTAAATATCAGACAAGGTAAAAAATGGAGCCATACTTCCAAGAAGTACCAGGTTTTTATGTGATCTTTGTGGTTTTTCATATCAAAGGGAGAAATTATGCTCTTTTTTTTAAAGCTTTGAAACTTTCAGTTTTCATGAAGCCAAATTGAGATAAACCTGGAAATTTATATAACTTTAAAAGAGCACTTATTAAATGTTCCTGCCATTCACAGTAATATGGAGTGAGTCAGCTTGTTCCACACAGTGACCTTAACTTTTCCCATATTCCAGCAGATTCTGTACAATCCCAGGAGTGTAGGTACAGTCCTGTGTATCACTGCTATTCTGCCCCAGCACTCTGGTTGCTGGGAAAGTGCTACTTGCTGAATACTGTGTCTGTTAATTCTTTGTGTAAGAGCTAGAGGCACACACTGTGTAGTCTCTTGTAAAGAACCACTGAAGTATGGTTTTTTTATTTGTATTTGCAGAGACAACAAAATCAAAGATAGCAACTTGGTGGCTCCAACTGAGATAGTAATTAAGATAAAATGATGATGTTACTAGCATATCTTAAGAAGCCTGAAGGAATTAGCATATCTTCTAGGAAACGGAATTGGAAAAGAGATATCCTTTAAGAGTAAACATAAAAATATTGTATTTTTACCAAGTATGATGGAGAACTGATACATCTCTCCTGTGTTTGGGTAGATAAGTGGGGTGAGTGAGTTAAGAAGAGCTCAGAAGAGTGTTTGCAGGGCCACTGGGAAACTAGTGAATTCATTTAACCCACTTTCCTCACAAGCCTTTTATAAAAATTTAGTGTTTCTGTTGTTGTCCAAAATTTTTAGTACATCTCTTAATTTTAAACCGTTCTATTTTATGGACAGGAGCTAACTACAAGAAGAAATAATTGTCTGAATTGTCCTTGGACCCACTAACTGTACATTTCTGTCTATTCCCTAAGAAGATGCCCTGGATTCAAAGACTATGTATTAGCACAAGTAACTGAAAAACCAGCTTATTTTCTGACACTGGCAGTCCTTTCCTTCAACTCATCCAGAAGGCTGACAGACCACCTCATTCCCATCACTGTTATCCCACCAGCTTCTCTGGGAGTTCAGCACTGCATTTGCCCTGTTCTGCTAGTCTTTCTGGGCCCCTCATTTCTGAACTGCAACATCTCCATCCACAAGAATTCAGGTAGGGACTGAAGTAATTTGACAATGCTAAAGTTTCAAGTTGTCAGTTTTAGCCATTTGTCTTCATGTGTGTTTTGCTGGATGCTGGTTTAACTTTTGGTTTTACAACGTGGTCTTTGTAGAATTTATTTTAAGCTTTCAGTGGAATAAAAGAACAGGAGGGAGCAGACCTGCTGAGGAACAGGCACTTTGTGGCTAAGAGGCAATTTCCTTGTTATTTGAAAAAGTCTGCTTGGAATGGCTGTAGGAGAGCTTGCAGACAAAATGATGGTGCCCATTTTCTATGTGATAATTGCTGGTGAGGAGGCCTTGGGGTCAGGGATCAGTTTTCCTCCTGTCTACATGGTTGTTTCACAGGTGGTCTGTGAGAAGTCCACAGAAACGGGCCCCAGCAGCATTTTAAGCTTTTAGATGTGCTTAGCTTCATGATACTGGAAATGCTCTGGAGAGAAGAGCCAGAGAGGTCCTGCTGCAGGTTCACAAGACAGAAAGAGCAATTCTGGTTTGAGACCAGAAAGACACAAGACACCATCTGTGGGTTGATTCCCTTCCTTATCCCACTTCCCACCTCCTTCTCCCAGTCTGATACTAGTTTGACCCAGAGGAGATTTCTGTTACTGTGAAAAGCTGCCAAAAAATGTTTTATTTGGAAAGATTAATATATTCCGAGACTGTGAAAGGAAAACAATACCTCATCAACAGTACCCAAGGACATAGCATCCTTTGGTGGGTTGAACTTGGCTGGATGCCAGGTGCCCACCAAAGCTGCTCTATCACTCCCCCTCAAACTGGACAGGGAAGAGAAAATATAGTGAAAGGTTTATGAGTTAAGGGCAGGGAGAGATCACTCATCAAATACCATCACAAGCAAAACAGACTGAACTTAGGGATATGAAGTGAATTTATTACTATCGAAACCAAAGCAGGATGATGAGAAATATAATAAATCTTAAGATCACCTTGCCCCCATCCCTCCCTCCCTCCTGAACTCTACTTCCTCCCCCTCAGCAGTGCAGGGAGACAGGGAATGGGGGCTGTGACCAGTTTGTTACAGGCTGGTTTTGCTGCTGTTTCCTTCTCAGGCAGAAGAGTCTGTCCCTGCTCCAGTATGGGGTCCCTCCCATGGGAGAAAGTTCTCCATGAACTTCATCAATATAAGCCCTTCCCACAGGCCACAGCCCTTCACAAACTGCTGCAGCATGGGTCACTCTTCCATGGGCTGCAGGTCTTTCAAGGATAGGCTGCTTCCCCATGGGGTCACAAGTCCTACCAGGACACCTGCTCTCTCCATGGGTCTACAGGTCCTTGACAGGAGCCTGCTCCACCATGGGTCTCCCCCAGGGCAACAGCCTCCTCTCAGGCACCCTCTTGCTCTAGCGTGGGTCTCTTCCATGGGCTGTGGGTGGATCTCTGCATCCCTCCATGGGTTGCAGGGGCAGAGCTGCTTCACCATGGCCTCCACCATGGGCTGTAGGGGAATCTCCACTCTGGCTCTGAAGCACCTCTTCCCCCTCCTTCTCCCCTGACCTTGGTGTCTGCAGAGTTGTCTCTCACATGTTCTCACCCTGCTCTTCTCTGGCTGCAATTACAACTCTGCAATAACTTTTCCCCTCTTCTTAAATCTGTTATCACAGAGGTGTTAGCACTACCTCTGATTGGCCCAGCCATGGCCAGTGGTGGGTCCATGTTGGAGCTACCAGGGATTGGCTCTGCTGGACACGGAGGAAGCTTCTGGCAGCTTCTCACAGAAGTCACCCCCGTAGCCCCCTCTAGCCTACCAAAACCTGGCTGTGCACACCCAACACACATCCATTTCTGTAGCTGCTGCAGGTTTGATTCCTGAGTCTCTCAGAGGATTAATCAATTCCTGTTACTGGCAGTTACACTTTCCAGTCTGAATCATATATTTGCACCTCTGAGGTCTCACTGGGCAATCAGATGGAAAAACACTGGTGCATTAGCAACAGTAGAAGATCGTGGGATTGAAAAACTCTGACCCATTTAGAGAAAATGAACTGCTTATAGCTCAAATAGGCCACCCTGAAAACAAAATGTGAAACCAAACTACCAGAATAAGGGGTATTTATTCAAACACTCCTAGCAAGTTGCTCCAGCTCCCATTCATGTTAACTTGCTCTTAATGTGATCCTTAACTCTCTATACCTTCCTGAGGAGAGGACATAGAGAGGGAGGTGCTGAGCTCTTCTCTCCAGTACCCAGTGACTGGTTATGTGGGAATGGATCAAGGCTGTGACAAGAGGAGATTTAGACTGGAGATTAGGAAGCATCTCTTTACTGAAAGAGTGTTCAAGAACTGGACCAGTCTTCCGAGAGAGGTGGCCAGTGTCCTAAGCCTGTCAGTGTTTAAGAGACAGTGAGACTTGATAATGATCTTTAACTCTGGTTAGCCCTGAAGCTGTCAGACAGTTGAACAAGATGATCATTTTAGTCCACTTCCAACTGAAATGGTTTATTCTAGTCTGGTCTATTTTATTCCTTACCAGTTAGCAGTAACACAGTTTTATGTGGAAATGGGCACAAAGCAGAATTTTAGATGTGAGTTTTGTTGGGTTGTTAGATCATTCAAAAGAGATGTGGAAAACACTTCTCTGCTTGCCCCAGTAGAGAGGGCATCAAGTCCCTTTGGCTTTGAGCACTCTGATGCAAAAGTTGTGCAGGCTTTCAATCTGGACTTTGTGACCTATTCAAGAGCAGTCAAGGGTGTGAGAAACTATATCACTCAGAACAAGGGATCATCCTTTTTGCTACCTATCTAAGCTGCAGACAAGCAGTGCCAGTTATCCAGTGGGAAAAGGGTTTTCTGAGCTGATGAAATTCTTTGGCAACCCAACTTTCCAGCTGAAAACATCCAGTTGCCAGGAAGCTTATAGTGAGGTGTTGAGATCGTTCATCAAGGAGGCAGTTTGTTACCTGTAATCTGCAATAATCCAGAGCCCTGGAACTATACAGCAGCAATACTGAAAGAGTTGTGGTGAAGTCTCCTAAGTACTGAGAAGAGGCTAAGTCAGCCAAAGTCACAAATCTCCATGGATTGGAGAGGAGAGGAGTGGCAACAATAAGAAGGTCATGATGACAACCCCTGAAGCGTGCTGCAGCACAGAGGAGCTGTGTCAGAGAGGCTGTTGCCATGACGTTTCTTTGGATAAACATCTGGAGTCCTTGGGCTCACTGACGTGGTCCTGCTCCAAGAGCCAAAAACTCTCTTGCTACTTTAATTGAAACCCTATTGCCTAAAGAGCATTCAGCTCATCCCAGCTGTGAAACCACTGCCTTGAATGAGTGTAGCATCTCCGAGAGGAGGCATCCTTCAAAGGAGATTCAGTCACACTTAGAAAAAAAAAATGGTCTTGTGGTTTAATCTGAAATGAGGATCCTTGTCCTTGGTTTCTAGAGACCATAATTTTGTCCTCTGGCAGTCTGTCCTCTGGAACAGTCTGATTTTAGCCACACATGAGCAAAACAACTGCCTTGGCCCCTAGACTGTGGGTGTGGGTGAGAAGGAGAACACGTTATGCAGGACACAGAGGGAAGGGCACAAGACTGGCTCTATGAACCTGCCTTTTATTTTGCTTTGCACACTAAGTTAAAAACAAAAACAAGAAAACAAAGCATCCATTGATTTCAGCTCCAGCCTTCAGAAGTGTACACTGGAAAAAATTTTTTTTTCTGTGTTGTTTATCTCTTGGAACATCAGCTCTAAAATGACCTGTCCCAACTTTACAAGTGCTAGACTACTCTGAAAACTGCCTTCTGGGGATCAGGAGTCAAACAGTAATGCACATTATATAGGAGGCACCTAATCTTGATCTTAAATGAGATTAAATTAATGAGACCAAATTAATAGCTTCTAGTTAGAGTCTATTAATAACCTCAGTAGTGTGTGCCATACAAGTTTTAATAGGGTTTTCTGTGAGGATATGGCTCTGTCAGTGCCACGTATGAACTGCAATTCAGAGCTGCCTGTAGCTTTGTCCCACTGGTGTTCAAGCAAGAGGAAAGCTTTGTTTGTGGTTTAAGTGGATTTGATTCTGGTGTATTGGAGAAAACCTGAAGAGTAGAAAAGACCATCTACCATTAGAAGAGCAGTTTATCTTACTCCTAAAATACTTTCTTTATTCAAAAGTACTTTCACACAGGGAGTTCTGTGTTTCCATTACACCTTTGGTATGTGTCTTTGATCTTATCAGCTTGTGTCTAATTTCTCTATCAGGGTTTGGTGAGCTGTTGACTGTTCATTTAAGTCAATAGCTTTGAAAACAATTTTGAGTATTGTGTATGAGTCACTGTACTGAAGGGAAGAGGATGACAAGGAATAAGTGTGGAGGAAAAAGGAGCTGTTAAATGTGAAAAGGGAGACAGATGTACCGACACACATGTAGCAACCCAGGGCTTCTCCTGGAATAGTGCTCAGGGGTCTGCACAGACAGAGGTCAGTAGAGTGTGCTTTGTCACATCCGTGTCTAACAAGATCCTTTATGGTAGCATCTGGATTTGGCTGCAGTCTTCTTGTCATTAAAGAAAATTGGTCTGATGTATGACATAATTTTCAAGAAGAGGAAGAAGACAGACTCACCAATAGTCAGCAAGTCTTGCTCACAAATTCCCACAACTGCAATGTTCCAAAAACTGGGAGACCAGTGGGGCCAAGCTATGAGTATTCATGCTCATATTCCTGAGAGAATATAACCTAGAGTACTCCAAATTTCCTTTTGCTAGAGAAAATTGAGGGTTTTCTCATCTTTGAAGAAGAGGTAGTGTATTCTGTGTGAAGGTGGTTAACCACTGGCTGGTTTTCTCTCATTCTGATCCATCTGGCCAAAACATGTTTCTGCCTTTCTTTCCTGCTTCACATGCCCTAAGACTAAATCCAAATCCTAACCCTGCTTCAATTAACCTCCATCACACCAGTTCCTTTCATTCTGGCTTGGTCACCAAGATTTTTGTCTTTAACCTTAAGGATCTTTTTACGTGTATTCATTGGTCAGCCATGTTCTTCTTCTTGAAATGCTGGCTCCCTTCAGTTTCTGCCTCCTTCCATCTTTCCTTTTCCATTTGCTGTGCTACTAGATGTAGATCAGAAATAATTATCTTCTGTATTACTGCTTACATTGCTGAAAGCCACCCCTTTATTCTAGGGTGTAAAGTCTGTGGGATAAAAGGGAGCAAACTGTGGATCAGTTTTCTGGACATTCTTATCCCAACAAGAACACGGATTTAGAAACTTGGGTAGCAGAAAGCAGCTCAGCTTGTGCTATAATTTCAATCAGCTGATCACAGTGACCCTTTTAAGTTCCTTTAGGCTCTTGGATTTTGTTTGTCTGTACAAGCTGCATCAACGTGTTTTTCCAGCTGCAAAATGTCTCCTGTCTCCAAACACGATGAAAAATTCCACTCTAACTTCTAAGCTCATAAGGAAAGATTTCTTCCTTAATTGCAGAAAAGGTAAAGATATGGCTACTGCTACCAAGCAAGAAGTATTAATGTGTGTCTGAGCCAGAAGGATCGCACTTGTTTCCATGGACCTTGAGGGATCAATGGGAAAAAGTAGTTTAAAGACAGATGATAAGCTTGAAAAAAAGGCTACTTGCCTGAAGCAGTTAAACTAGGCTAAAGATGTCCCCTGTTGAAATTTTCATCCCAAGGAAATTTCACCCCAGGGAAACCTTAGCCCTTAGTATGTTTTTAAGAAGGAGAGAAACCTCCAGGGAGGAGTTCACAGAGCAATTTGGGAATCTTAATTCGAGTGAACTGCTAGGACCAGATGGTGACATCTCAAGCTGTGAGGGATCTCAGCTCCAAAACTGGAAAACTTCTGACAAACACATGCAATATATTCCTTAAAATAGGAGTTCTTCCTGGTTGCTGTGAAAGTGTCACCAGGGAGCATCACTTTCAAAATGCACTGAAGAGTGACCTCAGGATTTTCAGGTGAATGCGCAATAACCTGCATAGAGGGAAAGCATTTCAGGCCAGTCAAAACGGAAACATATGCTTAGAAAAACAGAATTACATCATCTGACTAACAATATGGTTTCTGGTGAAAGTCCTCAGCTGGTCTTTGAAGTTATTTGAAGGTTTTATTTAAAATATTGAGAAGAAAAAATCTGGCATAGATCATCCAGATTTCTAGGAGGTTTTGGTGATGTTTTTAACATAAAGTCCTTTTTTATTGTTAGACAGATAATTTTTTGCTCTGAATTAAATATTGGCTAGGCATCAAATGCTTTAAATCCTGTCTGTTTTTTGAAATGTAGGTCACCTAGCAGCAGCATGCGAAGATCTGTCCTAGGATTGCTCTTGACCAATTTCATTGGTGATTTTAAGGCTGAGTTGAAGGTGTGGTCATTACATATCACTATCCACGTTAGGAAAAACTAGAGGAGCTTCCGAAATGTAGAAAACTTCATCCCAATTTCAAAACTTCATTCCTATTACATTTTTTCACTTCAGTGAACAAAACCATAGGTAAATTTTAACTTGTACACATACAGAATCATGTACAATAGGAAGAATTTTTTTTTTTTTTAAAGAAATGGCAATGAAAAACAAGGAAACTTTTCTTCAGAAGCAGAGATTTAGGAGTGGTTATTGACAGAAGTTTAGTCTGCTACACACAGGAAGAAAGAGCAATGAGAAAGTCCTGCTTCAGGTCCCCAGAAAATGAAAGCTATAGTCACAAATAGCAGCAATTTGAATATCCTTAAAATGAATGAAAGGAAATAATTCTGCAGAATTCAGTGCTAACAGCATATCATAAAAATTAAGACCTGCAAGACCAAAAGGATTAGATAATTCTGTTACCATTAACAGTTTTGCAGCATACAAATTATATGACCAATGTCAGATATCAGATCCTGGGTTATAAACTGCACTTCTGTGAAGTGAAATGCAGAAAAATACCTTCCATAGAATTGTACAAAAAGAGAGGCATAATTTTAGTTGGACAGAGGTTATCTTCCTCTGATACAGAAGAGTGACCTGAACTGGTGAGTGAAAATACTGAAAATTTGCTGTTGAATTCTGATGACCCGTCTCAGACTTTCTGAGGAAGGCAATGCCTGCCTGTGGACGTGCATTTCTTGCATGTGTGTTCTCGTTAGACGCTGGTATTTTATGGAGAATGGAACTTCAAATAAAGTCAAATGAAATTGATGGCAATTTGAAATGTTGCCTGCCTTCTTTGCCCTTTTTATATTATGCATAATGTAAAAAAAGTAATTGCATTTTATGTTTTATGGCAATGATTTACAAAGTAAATGTGGCCCACTCTGGTGTTTTCATTGGGATCCCAAAAGTAAGCTGTAGCTACTTTAGAGTCTGAAGGTCAATTTCAGCTTCATAATTTCATGATTTTCCAAGACACAGAATTATATTTTAATAGAAAATGCAAAAGTAAGAAATCGCTTTTTAAAATGAAGCTTAAAAAACCCAATTTATTTCAAACACAAAAGTCACCAATGTAATTAGTATTTGCTGTCAGGAGTCTGATTGCTCTTTTATTCAGGGTAGTCCCGCTTCCCACTAGACTTCAAGAAATAGATCTTTTATTATTTTTCCTTTATTTCTTGAGAGAGAAGACATTTCATACCAGAGTAGACCATTGATGTCGTAACACATGTAGTGCTTAGTTAACACATGGTAACAGACATGTAACAATTACTATCATTATTCTGGAATTGAATTATAACTGCTGAGATCTGATAAAGACCTACTGAAACCAAATCTTCAAACAGCAGAAATAATTGCTGAAAGCACTTAAGAGGTTTATAAACACATGATGTGTTTTTATACAAATATTGTTTGGTATTTAGTCTTAGTTTAAAGTCCTTTAAACCTTTGAGAACTCAGTAACATCTCTGTGTGCTTTATATACATATGTACAATGAAAATAAATTATATATACACATGTATATGACAAATACACACTGTAAATACCAGCACACATGATTTAAAGAAGGGACTAGTAGGGGGGCTTACCTTTGAGATTTTAGGACTGAAAGAGTCACACTTTGAAGGAGAAATTCAAGCAAAATTCTTTGCATTTGTGACATGCATATTCTGAGCATACACATGTAGTCTATTCTCTCTCTCAAGAAGTGCAATTTCTTAAAAAAAAACAGTTGAGGATAAAAAAGTCCACAAAAAACTTACAAACCATTCGTTACAAGTTAGGTGCTTACATGTGAGCAGCTCCTGGATTGTTCTGTCTGGATAGGTAGGAACACAGTGGTCTGAAGCAGGAGGAGTCCCTGATGTGATCTTGCCAGTCTCTTGATGTCTGGGAAGAATATCTAAGCAGTGGCCAGAGACATAATTGTACCTGCTATTTTCTTTTTTCCCCAAAATCTTTTGCCTCCTAGAAATGAAAATCGCTTTCTCTACTCTGACCTAACACAGTAAGAAATCCTTAATATTCAGTCTAAGCAACTAACCTGTCTCAGTGGCTGAATTAGAAAGCTCTGGGAATAAATCATGTACTATGTTTAGAGCACTTCTGTCTGTCATGATCAAAAGTGTTGTGATAAAGGTAATGGATTGCTCCTCTTCACTCGCTGTAATCACTGGGAGCATCAGCAGCCACAGCACCTGATGTGACCAGTACAAATGCAAGCCCTGATGTAGTCCTGACTCCTCAGG
Organism: Hypocryptadius cinnamomeus; assembly: GCA_013400635.1. Lineage (NCBI taxonomy): Eukaryota > Metazoa > Chordata > Aves > Passeriformes > Zosteropidae > Hypocryptadius > Hypocryptadius cinnamomeus. Next base: position 134 of record VYZP01057621.1, on the reverse strand, counting down.
GCTGATTTTCAAGCTTTGAGGAATAATCTGTGGGGAGGAGTTGGTCTGAGGTCTTTGTTTTGTTTTGAAATCCACTCTGAAGTGCTGAGCATAGCTGACAAACGAGCTCACACAAACTGGGTGTGGTTTTCCAG
>VYZP01057617.1:81022-116601 GCA_013400635.1 Hypocryptadius cinnamomeus | reverse complement strand
GTCTTTTCCAACCTAAATGATTCTGTGACTGCAAAAGTTAAGAATTTTATAGGCAGGATTTTGAATGGATCTTGTATATCATGAAAACTGATAAGAAGTTTATGTAGGCTGAGATAAGGTCACTCAGAAACAGGTGTTTTACAAGAAGAGATGGCAGGAGGTTTGGGAGCAATTTCAGCCAGGAATCTGTAAGATTTGGCAACATTCCAGATGGGAGTGCTCGGTGTGAAGGAGATGAAGGTGTTGAACATGGCACAGAGGTCGTGAGCTTGGGTGTGTGTGAGTGCAGGTTATTTCAGCAGGGAGGGAGGAGCTGTGGTGGGAGATAAGGAGGTGTTTTTTTAGCTGTGATAAAAGGATGCCTAGGGATTTCGTGGAGTCTTCCTCTCTGGAGGCATTCCAAACCCACCTGGATGCGTTCCTGTGTCACCTGCTCCAGGTGACTGCCCTCGTGGGTGTGGTTGGTCTGGAGGATCTCCAGAGGTCCCTTCCAAACCAGATTATTCCATGATTCTGTGAAAGGTGTTGGCAGAGCCACCTCTGGGGAAGCTCAGGAAGGAAAGGAGAGACCCAGCAGTGGAGGGTTGCACCTGACACCATGAATATCAAGGCTGTGGTCACCAGCTGACATCACAGGGATCACGATGTCAGCAGGGAGGACATGAGGATGAGGAAGAAGCACCAGGATATTCAGATCCTACCCTGGGGTGAAGGCAGTAGAGCAGACCAAGTATTAAAAATGTGGTGTCCATTGCTATGGAGGAGAACTGGATCTCAACTGTAGCTAACATGGAGGAGGAGCAGGAGGTGACTTTTATAACTGTTTTGTTTTAAATCACAAGTTCAGATGTGGAGTGTTTTGAAGATCGCAAACCATGTCTCAATATGACATTTCTATTATTTTTTAAGCATTCTTTCATATGCTTTGAAAGAGTAATTAAGGTGAAGCAAAACTTTTAATTTAATGTAATGTGATTTTTTTTTTTAACTTTCTCATCTCTCAAGAATATCAAAGGAAGGCTATTTGAAGGGGCAGCTCAGGAGAAAATGCAGTGCCTTCTGGCGGCTTTTTTCCCCTTCCTTCTCAGTACTTCAGGTGTTCATTCTCAGTAGTCCTTTTGAATTCAATTTAAAAAAAAGCAAAAAACATGTTCTTTGAAGGGTTATCAAGGAGCCATTCAAGAAGTAATTTCTCATAATTTAAGCCAGGATGCAGGGAATGAGACAAAACAGATGAAACAACCCTATTGGAACCTTCTGTGTCCATCACCTTGAGCTTCTTTTCCAGACAGTGGAGAGAAACACCAGTTCTAAGATAGAGTTCATTTGAGACTTCCAGTTAAGGATTAAGGATGTGGAGCTGCTGGAATGAGTCCAGAAGAGGCCATGGAGATGCTCCAGAGGGTGGAGCCAGGCTGGAAGAGCTGGGGAGGTTCACCTGGAGAAGAGAAGGGTCCAGGGAGAGCTCAGAGCCCCTTCCAGGGCCTAAAGGGGCTCCAGGAGAGCTGGAGAGGGACTGGGGACAAGAGATGGAGGGACAGGACACAGGGAATGGCTTCCCACTGTCAGGGGACAGGGATAAATGGGATATCGGGAAGGAATTTTCCCCTGTGAGGATGGGGAGGCCCTGGCACAGGGTGCCCAGAGAAGCTGTGGCTGCCCCTGGATCCCTGGAAGTGTCCAAGGCCAGGCTGGATGGGGCTTGGAGCCACCTGGGATAGTGGGAGGTGTCCCTGCCCATTGCAGGGAGTGGGACTGGATGATCTTCAAGGCCCCTTCCAACCTAAACCATTCCATGGGTTGAACACAGCCTGAAAGACATCCTATCTTTCTGGTGGCTCTGAAGGAGAGGTGGAGTGACATTCTCAGCTGGAGTTGTTACAGACATCCACATCCAGCCTCAAGTATCCTGCCCAGCAGGATTTATTTGCCTCACATTATCCAGGCACTGCCTTATCCTTGTCCCAGCTCCCTGGCTGCACTCGATCTCCCTGTCTCCGTTTAGGGTTGAGCAGTTGTGGGATCACCTGACTGTACGAACCCACCAGGAACATATTGTTCTCTCCAAAACATCTGGGAAGGAGTGTTTGTGTCAGAAATACCCCCATTGTCCCACAGCTGGCAGTGGAGGGGAAGCATTGTCCCTTCTGCTCCTGCACAGTGCCCGAACAGAGCAGGTGTTCAATCCCAAGAGATCCCGTGAGCTCTTGCCAGCTCATCTGATCAGAGAGTCTGGCACTGGGATTCAATAGATGGGGGAAATTAAGAACAGTTTAATTGTGCTAAAAGTGTAAGCAAGCAAAAATTGCAGAAAACACCAAATTTAGACTTTGGCCAGGGTGCCAGTATTAGCAATGCTACTCTGCATGAGAGGTCAGAGATTTGCTGACATGAACTAAAATCGAGGATAAGTAAGAACTGGAAGGATATAAATCTTGGAGGTAGAGGAAAAGTAGCAGAAAAAGCAGGACTAATAATAAATGAATAAGGAGGACAATAATTCAAAATTGGCTGAGTTATTGAGCACCTTAAAAAAAAAATCTTCTGAATAAGAAAACTATAAGAGAGTGATTTGGACAGGATTTGAAGGGAGGAAGGAAGTCACTGTAAAAAAATGCAATTGGTAAAGAACAAATGGAGGAATCCTTGGGAAAAAAGAATGGAAATAACACAGATCAGCTTTGCTAATCTTGACAAGTTGGATGTTAGAGAATGAACTGAAAAACCAGCTCTGTCACTTACCAAAGGCAGCTGAAGTGAACTGGGATAATATCCCTGATAATTTTTTCTTCCTATTACTCAAAGCCAAAAGGAGTCACTTCAGGTGAGAAATTGTGTCTTCTAATACAATGGAGCAAATGTTGAGGCCCAAATAAGAGTACAGCTGTATGGCAGAAGAATTCCAGACAAAAGGCCAGATAAACACATGATTCTAGAGAAATATGACTCTTTCTACTGTTTATCAAATTCTACACAGTGCTGGATTTGGCTTGGAAAATTATTTAAAAGCATTTTTAGAAAGAGATATTGTTGGATGAATAAATGCTGTCCATGGATTCAATAATACACATTGAAAAAGTGAGAGAGAAAGGATATATATGTTGGATTGTGGAGGGAGCTGATTTGATTTAATATATCTTAAAATAACTTTTTTTAAGAATGTAAAAGACACATTAATAAAAATCAAAATTGATAATCATTTGGAAGGAGCTGAAGGTAAAAGAAAGGAAAGAGAAATCATATGAAGGGGCATGGAAATGTTAACAATGGCCAGAAAAATAAGATCTGTACTGAGGGAAAAAAAGCCAATGTTTCATTCAGAGGTTTAATAATCTCAGGCAAATGTCTTATTGGAAATGGAAAATAGGGAAATGATGGTGGTACAGAGGAAATTGACTTGTGCCTTATGGAGATGGAAACTCTGGGATGCAAATGGTTGTTGGACATATGGAGAACCACATGCTGAACTCCAGAGGTCTGGGCAATAAAATGTCTGTGTATTTCAAAAGGTGGCTGTTGTCCTGAGGAAGGACTGGAGTGGTTTTTTTGTGGAAACTCGGAGAAAAAACATTCCAACCCCTGCCATTTCTGAAACCCATGGTGAGTTCCTTCTCCTGATGTACAACCTTGAGCTGCCAGGCCAGATCCAGCTGCAGATTGGAACCTCTCCAAAGCTCGTGGGGACTCTCTTTGTTCATCTCTCAGCAATCAGCTTCTGGGTGGCAATTTTTAGGCACAGCTTGCCTCAGGTCCTGGGTTTTGTGCATATTCCTGGTTCTTCATCTTCTCGCTCCAATCACCTGGTTTGCTTCCCTGGATGCTGATCTTTCTCAGCCTCTTCCATCATTCCCTGTTACAGAGAGGAATTCCCTGTTACAGAGGAGTTCACCAGCTTAGGAGACCTCAGCTGCTTCTCTATAAACTCCTTGGGGGCCCAAGCTTCCTCCTCTGAGCTGGAAACAGCCCTGGGATGAGAGGTGGGAGGTACAGGAGCCACCTTGTGTGGCTGTAATTAAGGGACATCCCTACCAGACAGTCTCCATGGAGAGGCAAAAGATCTGCTAACATCTGCTTGGTCCACTCCTGATCTTTGTGATCCGTGTGTGTTTTTGGGATCGTGTTCCTTTCATGTAATTAATTGTACAGTGTTAGGTTTGAGTTGGGCAAGCTGCTCCAGTTTTGCCATGCTCTGTCCTCTGTCTGGTGTGATGAATAAAATCATGGAATCAGAGAATCTCCTGAGATGGAAGGGACCCACAAAGATCATTGATCCAACTCCTGGCCCTGCCCAGGACACCTCAACAATGCCATCCTGTGCCTGGGAGTGTTGTCTAAATGCTCCTGGAGCTCTGGCAGCCTTGGGGCTGTTCCAGTGCCCAACCACTCTCTTGGGGAAGAACCTTTTCCTGATATCCAACCTAAACCTCCTCCTGACACAGCTCCAACCATTCTCTTGTGTCCTATCCCTTGTTATTAGAGAGAAGAGAAATAGCACCTCTGTTTATCAATTTCCTGCTACAAACATGCAGAGCAAATTGGACATCAAACTTCACCTCAGAAGGAAATACAAAGTTATTTTCCCCAATATTGCCAGAAATGTGAGTAAAGGGCAGTGCTGATTACCTATAACAATATTACTGGGAAATGCCTGGACCAGCACTATCAACACCCTCTGAAACAAAGCTTTGTCCCTGATCCTAGAGGTATTTCTGCCCTGTTGCTGGAGCTACACAATGCAGACTCTGAAACACCCAGATGTGGCCATTGCTGTCGGATCCTGTCACCGGGGCTGTGTCCCAGCCAAATGGGCTGCCCAGGGAGGTGTTGGAGTCCCAGTTCCTGGAGGTGTCCAAGGAATGAGTGGATGTGCTCTGGGCTGGTGACAAGGTGAGGATCAGTCACAGCTTGGACTTGATGGTCTTGGAGGTCTTTTCCAGTTCAACCATTCTATGATTGAGGGTTGTTGTTTCAATAGATCACAGGTGGGTGTTGAACAGCAAGTGGCAGAACTGGCCTCTCTGCCTCTAGTTTATTAAACCCTCATTTTCATTTTAGGAAACACAAATCCTGCATTTCTTTAGGAAAAGAAAACAGTTCTCTCTGTTAGGTCTCATTTGGTGGGAGAGTGTTTTAATCTCACTGTGAACTGTGCTCATCAGTATCCTGGGGGAGATGTCACAGCGTGATTGAATAGTGGGACTCTGAGACAGGGACAACAGGATGTGTAGGGAAGGGGTAACAAACAGGAATCACGGTGTCCCTGTTCCTGCTTACCAAAAATCACAGTCATTGAGGTTGGAGAAGCTCTATAAAGACCACTGAGTCCAACCCTTAACCCAGCACTGTCACTAACCCTCGGCCCCACACATCTACATGTCTCCTGAACATTTTGAGAAATGGTTACTCCATTATTTCCACAGGCAGCCTAAGCAGAAAGCAAAACTCACCACTGAGGAGTTTGAACCAAGTCTTGGTTTAGAGCCAGTCTTGGTAAGGTCTGTCCTGTCTGAGGTCCTGATCCTGGAACCAGACCTTTAGGGCTCAGTCCCTACTTTCTGAACCGACACCAGGAGTTTGGTCCTCAGCTTCATGAATGCACCTTTTATCTGCATATTGAAAGCTCCTCTTGCCAAAGGAGTAACCACAGAATGGTTTGGGTTGGAAGGGACCTGAAATACCAGCTAGTTCCAAAACCTAACCTCCAAAGTTTCTCAACTCATGTATTTTATTGCATGTTGAAGGCACTCAGTTTCATGATTTAAACCCGTGGAAAATGATGTATCAACTGTAGAGACCTTGTGACAGAATAAATGCTTTAAAAATAAGGAATATTGGGAAAAAACACCCTGATTTTTCAGCAATTTCAGTAGATTTTCTTTCTTTGCACCTGTGGCTGATGGCTGGAAAATGAATTAGATAATACATCTAGAATAGCAGGGAGATTTTCTGTAGATGAATCTGATCCCTGAGACTAATTCTTATCATCCAGAAGGCTGGGCTTCTTTATTACCTGGTTTAAGTGCACTGTAATCCTTTGCATTGCACTTGGAAATGCAACTTGGGTTGCTGTGCTTTGAGGTTTGACTTGTTTCAAAATGATATGGACTCAAGTAAAGAAAAATAAGTACATTCTTTTAAAAAGAACCCAAACTGATAAAAAATTGTGCCTAGCCTGTTAAAAAATTCCAACAATTCCCACCCCCCCACCAAAGCCCAGAACAACAAAAAAGTCACATGTGTAAATGAATATTTAAATTTTTAGAAGGAAATCCAGTGATCACAAAAGGGAAGAGCGAATAATGTTAAAGAAATATTCCATCAGATCCCAGAAAAACATTTCTGATGACGGAACAGTTCAGGTGGCAGTAAAGGATGGATCACATTAAACTGGCATTTGGGTGGATCCCAATTGCCACAGGAACCTGACCCAGTGGAGGCAGTCTTTGTAGAAGCTGCCTTGCCTTTGCTAAATCACAGAATAAATTAGGCTGGAAGAGATTTCGGAGATTCTACACTCACAGTCTCAGTAGATCAGATGAGTTTTGAGTATCCTCAGACTTGGCTCAACCTCTGAGGCCCTAGTCTCTAATCATCATCACAAAATATTTCTTTCTGCTATCAAAATAACCTTTTTCCTGCTGCCACTTGTGTCTGCCATGTCTTGATACTTTGCTCTTCTGGGAGGAGTCTCTATCCCATACCTACACCATGCCCTAGGTGGTTATAGACAAGGATGTGGATGTTTCCATGTCCTTCTCCAGGTTCAACAATTCCAGTGCCCTTATCATCTCTAGCCACATTGTGCACTCCTAGAATCATAGATGGGACCTTAAAGACCTCTTAATTCCACCCCTCTGCCATGGGCAGGGAACCTTCCACTAGACCAGGTTGCTCAGAGCTCCATCCATCCTGTCCATGAAAGTTTCCAGAGATGGAACCTTTAACCATCCATCTACCCTGCAAATTCCTAACAAAATCCCAGAAGAGAAGGAAAAGAAATTAATGATTTTAGATGCAGTGAAACCAAACCCTCCAAGAAAATAGTTGATGAAAATGTTCTAAGCTGTAGGTGCTGTCAAATCGAGAAGATTTTTTGGCACAGAAGACAGAGTTTGCATCTCCAGCTTCCTTTCTGATCCAGCAGTGAGCAATTTTCAATCCCTGAAATCTCCAACACTGTTCCTACCTGGAGGTGATTTTCCATGGGTTTAAGACCAGCTCTGACAAGGACCTGGGTGAGGAAAAGTGAGGAATGGTTTAGGCTCATCCATCCATGGAATAGAATGACACATTAGCTATCAGAAATCTCCTTCCCAAACAATGAAAATCTTAAAGTCCTTTTGATAACCCTTCCCAAGTTATTTAAGCAACAAATTAATTCCAGAGAAAACATACATTCTATCCATTTTGGTCTCCTTCTTTTTTCCAGATAATTATTAAATATTCATAGGGAAATGGGTAATCTGCTTTCCAATTCAATGCTTTTATCTTTTTATGAAACAAATTTCTCAATGTTTGTAATTTTCCGTACATTACTTTGTCTTGGTCAGACCATAAATACTCCTTGTTAATTAAGATCTCTTTAATATATAAAAAATATTTTTCTTCATCAAAAAGAGCACAGAGCAAATTGAAATTAGCTTTTTTTAGAAAAAACACGGTTTAATCTTCAAACTGATTCATCTTCCTAGCTAGAAACACTCACCTACTCTGGGAAAAATTCCATATGAAATAATTTTTTTATGATTTCCCTGGAAGACAAACCTGGAATTTTCAACAGCTGCATTCCAAATGTTTTGGTGGTCTGTAATATTTTCTTCTGTCTGAAAGAAATGACTTTGCAGAAGTAGAAGCTGCAATAGCTTGTATGGGAAGAGAAATTTCCGGCAAAATTCTGCACCCTGATAAATCAACAAAAGTCGTAACAAAACTGACACTGGGACTGTTCAGGTGAGAGGAAAGACACAGATTTTAGTATTAAGTGAGATTAATGAGCTCTCACTGCTGGATGGAGTGGATTCTTGATAATTTAAAGTATTTAAGTCAAGTCTGGAAGCTCCCCATAAAGGCCTTGAATAGTGGTGCTCAATTTATGGAGTCACATTCCCTGACAGCTCTCCTGCCTTGGCTCAGGCACCTTCTGGGTGACACCTGGATTCCTCTACTTTTTCTACATCCCTGACAGAGAGAAGGAGGAACAAAAACTTTCCAAGACAAGAGCAGTGCAAGGGACAGAAGGTGAAGGCTATGTTAGCAGATGTTAATGCTGCAAGTGAAGGGACCCTCCAGGTGAGGTGGAGAGGGACTTGGGACAAGGGATGGAGGGACAGGACACAGGGAGTGACTTCCCACTGCCAGAGGGCAGGGCTAGATGGGATATTGGGAAGGAATTTTTGACTGTGAGGGTGGGGAGGCCCTGGAACAGGTTGCCCAGAGAAGCTGTGGCTGCCCCTGGATCCCTGGAAGTGTCCCAGGCCAGGTTGGAGCAACCTGGGAGAGTGGAATGAGAGGATCTTTAATCCCCCTTCCAACTCAAATCATTCCATTAGGTTTTGGCTAAGGGGTCACACAGCTTCCTCTGTGTGAATTCCAGCAACAGAGGGTTGATAAGGTTGACAAGTCCAGGACTTCCCTGCCTGTTATACTTTAGTCCTCTTGAGATTTCATCTTGAACTGTGAAGGGAAAATGAAAAACAGGGACCAGCTCCCTGGCACAGCCCTGAGTGTGTGGAAGGGCCTTCATGAGGGGTTCAGTCTTTCCCATGGAAGGACTCCTACAAATTTTCCTGTAGAGCTGTGACCTCTTACACCCAATGAAAGCCTAAAAAGAGATGACCTTGGTCCTCTGGGTGAAGGATCCCACAGGAATGGCCTCTGGACCCTCAAAGATGTGTCCACAGCTGGAAAAGCAGTGCTGTACAAAGAGGACTGCAACAGCTCCTCCACTGGCATTACATTTAGAAGATTCCTGTTGAGGATCTGAGACGTAAACCTTGCTGGATTTATTCTTGCAGGATCCACAAATCCCTGCCCTTGTAATAGAAGCCCTTTATGACCCTGATCTCTCTGCATGTAATTTGTTTCTACAAAAGAATGTGTTAGTGCTGGGAGTGAGAGAGGTGCACAGGCTGTGTGAGTAGTGGAATCACAGAATCACAGTCACTAAGGTTGGAAAAGACCTCCAAGATCATCAGGTCCAATCTTCAAGAAATCCAGTCCATGCAGGAGTGAGATTTCTCACTGATTTTTTACCTAAATCCAACTGATTTTTTTTTTGTTATTGTTGTTGTTTTTGTATGTGTCTTTTTTTTGCAAGTAGGAACTGAGAGACAAAACAGAAAGGCTCTTACAGGTGAATTATGACAGAAGTAATTTCCCATGATTTGTTATTCACGTGCTTGTCTGTCCATATTTCATGCTCAAATCTCAGTGATCCACCTGTCGAGCATCACTCTGAGAATGTGACTTTGACACCTGCCATGAACTTGAAAATTTTGGGGTTAGGGCTCTCCAGATTTTCTTGTTAGTATTTCCCTGAAAATGTTTTTACGGATCTCACCTATCTCTGTCCTGAGTGAGGGACTATCAGCCAGGTGAGAAGTGACAGATCCACACAAATTCTTCAGAGCCACCATCATCCTTACTCTAGTCCCACTGATTTCCCTGGTGTCCAAAAGATAAATAAGATTCCAAAGCATTTTAATGAGTGGGTTGGATCAGGAAAGTTTTCCAGGTCTCTGCAGGCCTTTATTTAAGAGAGGACTTGCATTTCCAGTTGTACTGGTGTGATTTCAGAGCAGAGTCAGATTTATGCTGGAGTTACATGGCCACAAGGAAAAGAGGGATTGGACAAATTGTGGCTAAAGCCCCAGTGGATTTGAGAGCCTTCTCCAGCAGCTTAGGTAGCTTTTCTTTCTATCCTTAGCAACACAGCCCTGCTTAACCCTCCAAGCTGTGGTCAGTCATTTTGAGGCCAGTTTGATTGACAGCAGGTAACCTGTTAACATTTTTCCCTGCCTTTTCCAGGGAGTTTGATCCCGCAGGTGGCTGTTTGGATGTGTTGCTTTTCTAAATTATTATTATTATTTGGTTGATTTTATTTTTAATCCCTTGGATAGTCTGTAAGAAAAAGTCATCTTGAGCCAGAGGGATGAAGTATTTCAATGTAAGTACAAAAATATGCATTGAGACTTCTCTTATTTCTCTAAAAAGGTGTATTTGGGCAAGATGAGCATTTTCCTTTGCAGATTAATAGTAGCATTCCCTTCCAACTCTGACTCTTCAAATGGATAATATTAAACTTCTCTGTATGGGAACTGTTTCTATTTTCTTTTTTTTTTGTGGATATATGGCTTTGTAAGAGCAGATCTGAGAGACCCTCTAGGCCGGGGTGGGTAATCAGCTCTATCACCCAAAACTCAAGGAATAATATTCCTTTAAATTAGTCATCCCATAACAATACTATGAAATTATTCCCCAAGAAAAGTATGTTATGGTTTGTCCAGTATTTATTTTTTTCTGTAATTCTTACAATATGATTTAAAAACTTGAAAAATGTACAATAAATTCTCAGGAAGCAGTTTAGATTTCTGGGAATGCAGTCAGCATTTTGTGGATCACCATTTGTCCAGTGACTACAATTTGGATAATGAGTTTGTTTGGAAATGGTGCTGCCACTGTTTGAAAGCTCCAATGTGGGGCTTGTGGAGAAAATTTGAACTCACCTTTCTGGAAGTTGTTGGAAAATAGAGAAATGAGGTATTTTTTCCCTGGAAATGATGAATTGCAGTAATGGATTGACCTTTAACTGGGAAATAAATAAGTGAATAATTGCTTGGTGAAATGTGTACGTGGAAAGAATAAATCATACTGAAATCTTTGGGGTGTGCCTGGATGTAAAAAAAGCAGGGATTTGTCACAATAATGGCTTTTCAAATGATGCCTAATGTCTTTTCTTACCTAGCTGAGCTCAAACTTCCATTTATTGCAGCATTTGCTGTTGTAAAACATGCACAAATACTTTACCTGAGGATACTGTGGTAAGAATATAATGGTTTTGTTCTAAAATGTAGAGAAATTCAGCATTTGCAGCTTTTTGAATGCTCCAACAGTTATAAAACTCTCATTAATGGCAGTGGGCACCAAATTGATTCTCCAAAGAATAAATTGTGATTATCACAATTATTCAAACTAGAACTTTATTCAGTTGCTGCAAGAGAGGTAACCAGGAGCAAACTGAAGGAACAATTCAATTATAAATACATTTACTGTTTTCTAATTAATTTGTGAGCACTAAAAATATTACCTTTCTTGTAATATATTTTTTGAAAATTACCATAGAAAACTGATACCAACTAAGAGCAGAAAATAAATTTAATGTAGGTGTTTGTAGCCAGAACCACCTTCTGCAAGTTACAGTTCTACTGATTCCTTAGTAACAATTCAAATTATTTCCTATCTGAGGAAGAGGAGCAGATAAATGACCTGAAGATGACATATCTAAGTGCCATTTTTAGAGTCTCCATTGAAGTCTGAGTAATTAACTCAGATCAAACTGGGGAATCACTGCTCGTATTCATGAAATAAATGTATTGTGCTCATTGTAGCCAATATTTTACCAGTTGTAAAAATAGTGTTATTTCTTTTATTTTCTTTCATGTCAAAATCAAATTGTCTTCTTTTTTGGGCATAATAATTTCTTTCCATGTGAGGTATGAATTTTTTAGCAACTGGCTTCCATGGCATTTGATAAGGGCAGATAGTAAGGAGTCTTGTCTTCATCAGGACAGTGACATTAAAACTTGTTCAAAATGTGGCATGCAACCAGCAGACTGAAACACCAAAATCAGTCTATCTTTCAAAGTGAAGGACACCAACAAAAATTGGGCAGATGATCCCAACCAACCTCCAATTTCCCCACTCTTTAGCAGAACCAAGTTTTGTAGTTCTATTTGATGTCTTGTGCTATTCGTTATTTGTTTGCCTAACTGCCAGAAATTTTTCATCCAGAACTCAGCACGTTATGGCATGGCCTGTTCTAAAACCAGAGTGCTCTGCCCCTCAGTGAGCTCAGGACTGATTGTGTGCTACAAAGTATAATCACAACATGAAGAAATTCAGCTTTGTTTTGGTTTTTGTTATGCTCCAGTCCACGGGGTTAAAGGGTTACATGAGAATCTCAGTGCTGTGCTTGTAAAAATAAATTTGAAGTAATCACTGGCTCTGATCATTTCAGAGAAAACCTCAAAAATATAAGCAAGGAAGACACAAAACTCCAAAGGACAACAATGCACTTTTTGTGGCTTTTGCTTGGGGTCTGACTCATGCTTTTTGTGCCTTGGGGGTGACTGACACTGACTGGATTCCCACTGGAATCTGCAGGACCAGGAGGGTTTGACTGTGAGGAGCAGGGTTACGGATGCTTTCCCTGCTGTGCTTCCCTGTACCTGCCTGATCCATGAATCCCTAAGAGCCATTGGTACAATCTGCTCATGATGGAGCTGTTGTGAGGAGCACAAACCTTGCTCCCACAGCAATCAGGCCCTGATCCTTCCTAACTCAAACAAACCCCGCTCTGTTTTTCCCTTCTCTTTGTAGTTACCTTTAAGCAAGAGGGATGACTCAGGTGCCTGCTGACTACCTGTCAACCACCAGCTCCTACAACTATGAGCCACCCCTCCCCTCCGTGGCTCGGGCCAGCACCCTCACCAAGGTCCCTCCAGCCAAAAAAATAACATTCTTCAAGAGTGGAGACCCTCAGTTTGCAGGAGTCAAGATGGCCATCAACCAGCGGAGCTTCAAGAGCTTCAACGCGCTCATGGATGACCTCTCCCATCGGGTCCCGCTGCCGTTCGGGGTCCGGACCATCACCACCCCACGAGGAATACACTGCATCAGTGAGCTGGACCAGCTGGAGGATGGAGGATGCTACCTGTGCTCCGACAAGAAGTACGTGAAGCCCATCAGCATCACCTCTGGGGGACACAGGCCGGCCCCGCCACGGAACAGTCGCCCCTCCAGCACCATGAGGAGAGCGGCTCAGGAGGGCAAGCTGGAAGATTATTCTACACCTTTTACTCACCATGGCCCTAGAATACCCAAGAAAATCACTCTGGTTAAGAATGGGGAAAGTGGATTTCGGCGCTCCATCATCCTGAACCGCAGAAATGCCCGGAGTTTCAAAACGCTCCTGGATGAGATCACGGAGATCCTGCAGTTCCCGGTGAAGAAGCTCTACACTGTTGATGGGAAGAAGGTAAATATCTCTGGTGCTGGTCAATTGTTCAAACAGGAGTCATCACGTTCCTTGTGATGTAAATCCTTTAGCTCATGGGTCCAAAAGTTTATCCACCTTACCTTAATCCTTCGGGCTTTGTCACATTAATCACTTGCCCATTAATTACACAATAGTTTGATGAGGAAGAATCTTGTTCAGCCACTCAAGAACTTCATGCCTAATATTGTTTGGAGGTCGATAGGAGGTTTAATGTTTGGCAGACAGACATAAAACCCCTTCTAGTAATAGTGTTTCTCACCTCTTTTTGGGAGGCATGTCCCAGCACAGGTTCAACTTTTCCATGCCTGACCACTGGGAATTCAACAGAATAAGGTGGCCCTTAGGTAGAACCTTGTGGTTGCACAGCTCCCCACAGAACAGGGTCCTGCTCATTACGTGGGATCCTCAACAGAGACAAGATAAGATAACCAATGATGATAAGATAAAATAAGATGATTTGGGGGTTTCAGTTCAAAACCGGGTATACATACATGACATATGATAAGAACCATGAACATAACCATGACAGATGATAACCAACTAATGCATAAAAAATTAATGTTTGAGTGGGATCAAGAGACACTTTTCTATTGGTGAATTAGTGAATCTGCTGTGGGGAAAATTCTTATAATAAATTCAAGGAATGGCAATCCCTTCATTCTTCTGTTCCCAAATGAATTTCCGGACAAACCTGAGATTCTCTTGACTTCTTCTCCATCTCTTTTTAGCTAACTAACCTTTAACTCCATTTTTTTGAAGAGATCTCATGAGTTATCCTGACTTGTCCTTGTCCCTGCAGTGAATGGAGATTCCCAGCTCCTTTGCCACTTTTCCCACCTTTACAGGGCTGAGTGCCAGCTCCTCAGTGGTAAAAACACAACCACTTGTGGTGTCTCTTTCTGAGCCAGGTGACTGAAATGACCCAGGTTCAAATGGCCCATTATCCAGGAGGGGAAAAAATGCAGGAATATTTTGCAATAAATTCATTTTTACTTGGCACAGGGTGAGGAATGTGCAGTAGGAAGGAGAGAGGGAGGGGATAATTTAAGCCATCCTTCCTGGTGGAAGCCCTGTGTCTTACCACAGAGCTTTCTGCCATTCTCACCAGTCTGGAAAGAGCTTCCAACCAAACCAAATCCCGCTGCCAAGATATTTTATAATCTAGGATAACTAATTTATTTTGCCACTGATTTCTCCAGTTTTCAAGACTTGGGCTCCTGCTCAGTCCAGATGAACATAATAGTCTGGTGAACTGATAGCAACTTCCTCTTCTTCACTTTTTGAGAATTTTCACTGATTTCTCTAAAGAAAAGTTTTGCTTTCTACTTTTTAGTGCAGTCTTAATGTTCCCCTTGTAATTCCTGAATGAATTTCCCACAATTTTCCTTCTAGTTATTATACACACCAATATTTTAGGTGGGATATGTGTTAAACACGCACTCTCTAAATACAGTATCTTCAACTCAATGATCTTGGAGATCTTTTCCATCCTTCCCATGTTTTCCATCAGCAGAAATGTGGGTGTGGGTCAAACACCATCACTTATCTCTCCACAGTCCCTTCAAATTTTATTTTTTTTAATATGAAAACTTTCATTACTGTTTTGTCAATAAGGAGTTGATTTTTTATACCTTAATAATTCTATTTTCACTCCTTTAATTCCTGTGCAGAATATCACAGTGATAGGTGACAAGGGGTCCAACCTCAGCAACATCATAATCTTTGACATAATTAGGAGATGTATGATTATTAATACCTTTCCTGGGAATCTTTTACAGTGAGTTTTTTTGTCATTATTAATTTTAGTAGTTTACCTCCAACTTTCAAACTGTTCACTACTGTACATTTAACAACCATTTGTATTAGGGCTTCCTGTTACTCTAGGTTTGGGTGCAAAGCATTTAAACCACAAAAAATTCACTCTGGCTTGGATTTTCCAATCTTTTTACTTTCACATGGATTCTCTCTTCTTCTTCTAAGTTTTTTTTGTCACAGCTCAGCTTCAAGACCTCTGTTTCTGATACACAGTTTGTTGTGTCTGAATTTTCACCAGATACAACTGTTTCGTTGAGGAGTGAAAATTGTGAATTCAACTCACAGTTTTGAGCTTTCCTGAAATTACCTTCTTCCACTGGTGTTGGAGTTTAATTTTTGCTGGACATCTTGTCTTTATACTTAAATTTTCATTTTCTGTTAAAGACAATGGAAGGAAGCTTCCATTCTTCCATGATCATTCAAAGGTATCTGGATGTTTCATATTTCTTGGGTATTTCCTTTTTTTTTGCATTGTTCTTTTTGAAGAATAAATCAAATTCTCTTTAAATAATTTTGTAAACTTCTTTTATCCCGATTATCTATGTAATTTTTTCCCCCTATGACTTAGCACAGAGATCTTTCTGGGAAAGAGGGCTGGGTAGTACAGTAACTTTTGATATTTATTCCCATATTTTGACAGATTAGCAGAATAATTCCTAAGTAATGCATCTGGACTACTGATGGATTGACTTCGTATTTGACTGGCTCAGAATAACAAAATTCACAGCATTTAATCACAGGTTCACAATGTCTCTTTTTCAGCCAGCTTTTTCCTCGAATTCTTGAAAACCAAACACAAAAATAATGAGAAAAATCTCCTGTCCCACATGTTAATCAATCTTCCATCAGTGGAAGAGATGTTCATAGACCTCAGTGTTTGCTCTTCAATATTCTTTTGTTTCTTCTACTACTGTAATTTCAGATCTAAACCTAAATCCTAAAATGAGTTAAATCACCTCTGTCCCAGTGGCTCTCTTTTGATCTGCTCCATTTTAATATTTTTACCATTTTGTTGAGTAAATTCAGGACACTTCAAAATTACAAATATTTATGTGGGTATAAACTTAGACCCACATGGAACAGGTTTGTTTTGTGTTCCTTTCATGGAGTGTTGATTTGAGAAAGCAGAGAAAAGGGATTTCTTCCTTTTGTAGTCCACAAAATTTTCCAGTACACCTCTAAGTTTGATTCAAACATAACTCAAAATTAAATCACAGAATCTGAGAATTTTAAGGCCCTGATTCCCATGGAAGTACATCCAGTTTGGTTCTATTGGTATTTATATATTTCTATCTTCATTCTAACTCCTGAAGGCTTGAGGGGAAACCAGTATTTTGAATTCCTAAACATCAAGCAGATTTCCTACTAGAAAATCCTATCCCCACTGAAGAAAGTAGGTGTGAAGTGTTTGAACACTCATTTCATCAGGGCAAATAGCCCATTTTTCCAAATTTACCAAGATTTTTATTGCCTAGAAATTTGATGACTATGGGACTGGAGAAAAATTTAGTTCAGTTTTAGGTAAGAAAATCAGTTAAATTTTCTGCAAGAAAAGAAGTGTAAATCATAACGTTTTTTTCAGGTCAAGCCACTCTTTGGTGTTTTCCAGGTGATTAACCGGAAATAATTGGATTAACTGCCCAAATAGAGAAATTTTTTATTTAGGTTATCCTTGACACACAATCAACAGTCCAGTGAAACTCTGTGCACATTTTCCACTAAAATATAGACAATCCTGGATGTAATTCATTAATTCATCTAACTCTGATTGTCTTACAAGGCATTTGGGATGGGTGGGACATTTTGCCTTTTTGACCCTCTTTATTAATTGTAGAACAAAGGAAAATTGACAGAGACTAGTAAATTAAGCTAGGCCTATGTTTTCATATACTAGTTACAAAGTACTACAGATATTTAGATATTGGCAAACACAAGTATGGGACTTTACATCTATTAGCTGATGAGACAGTTGGAAATCACATATTTCCTAGTTTTTACTGAGAATATCAGTTCTACACTAAAAAAAAGAACCAGGTGTGCAGATATCTCACTAAAAAGAATAATTGTAGGTTATCTTCTCCATCAAATGACCTTTTGACTCCATTCTGGGAAGTTTTTGTACCAGATAGTGGGTTTTCCTCCTCATGGTCTAAACCACAGGAATGCACCTCTCTTCAGATCCCGTGGAGAGGGAAGGATGTCTCTGGGGGCAAAGAGACAGAGATCACAGAAAGGGCAGAAATCCTCCCAGGCTGTAAGAAATGTCGTGTGGGATAATGAGGCAGTGACAGAGGATTTCCCTTACAAATGGCAATTATCCAGGGCCCACCAGCTGAACAGTCATTAAGACTTTGTTAAGTCACAGGAACCCAGCACCATGACTGTGTCCAGGCACAGATGTCCTGATTCCTGAATCACTAGGCCTTCCTTTTGCTGGCTGTCCTAAACTGAAGCAAAAACCAAACCAACCTCTTCCTTAAAATCCAACGTTCCTCCTCACATGGCGTTTGAAACCACACTGTGAGATGGCAAATACTCTGCATAGTTTATGGCTGCTGGTGGCAATTACCAAGAGCAGCTCAAATGGGATTTATCAGACCTCAGAAGAGTTTTCCAGGGGATGTGGCCAGTGTTATGTTTGTTGGAGTGAGGTCAAGGCTGAGATGTTTTTTTGTTTGGGTGCACTCAAGGCTGACCGTAAATTGTTACATTAAATGAGTGAATCTGATCCGTTTCTGTTGTGTGGAAAGGTCGAGTGGAAGACCAGAAAGACTCGATTTTGCCTCAGATTCTGCAAGTGAGGTTGTTGCAGAAGGAGCACTGTGTGCCACCATATTTCCTTGAGGGACCAGAGAATTGTGCAGGTTAATCAGGGGAGCAATCACGAGTTAAGGAATGTTTCCTCGGACACCATGAACTGGGGACTGTAAAGAATTAGTTATTAGAAACTCCTTGGGGTAAGAACCCTCAGTTTTCTCTTATGTTTTGGTGGAATTTGGCATGGGTTGCGCTTAGGCAAGACCAACCTTCCTGGGACAAATCAAGACATCTTTGACCACGTCCCAGTCTTGGGGAAAGACAGAATGGCCCAAATGAAGTGACTCCTTCCCTGGTGTATCTTTCCAGTCTCCAGCAACCTGTAGGATAAGATCTTCAGCCCAAAGCAGCACAATGAGCCCTCACAGCTATTCCAGTAGCCAGGCGAGTACCAGAGCACAGACTCTGGCACCAAATGGCACCATATGTGGATAACCACACTTTGTAGCACACAAAATAGGGTCTAATTCCCACAGGGGTGGCCACATTCAAGCCACTTCTTAGAAAAGCTCCCTGGCATGTGTTAACTCCCAGATCTGCCCAGGAATTTCTTGGGAGAGTGCCAGTTGATCCAGGCTTTAAATGCTCTAAAGATCACTCTAAAAAGTGTGGTAAAGGAACTCTGCTCCAGTGCCCTGGATCCAGAACTGATTCAATTTAGCAGTAAAGACAGAACTCTTATTTTTAGATGTTACTAGCCAAGCTGGTGGCCTAACTATTATTACTAAGTAGTTCTTGATAATGACTGTATTTACAGCGACCTAGGAGTGCAAGGCCAGGAAACAGGCTTGTCTGACATATTTCCTGACTCAGATTTACACATCCATAGAGCCATTCCTAGGACATCTGTAGGCTGCCCGCAGGCATCCTCTCGGCCACTCATGTGGCTTTCTACCAAGATCATCTGTCTTAATGGCAGGTGTCATCAAGACGCTGATGGAAGTGCAGGAGGAAAACGGGATACATGGAGGCAGATAAGCTGGTTTAAAATGTGGTGTGTATATAAACACTGGGAGAAGAGAGGTGATAATTTGCCCCTGTGGGATCGTTAATTTTCTGGTTGCACGTTGACGTATTCGCTGTGACACTCGGTTTCTGTGCTCAGGTATGAAGGATTGCAATGAATTCCAGCCCCTGATCTGGAGCAAAGCGTTGTTATCAAGTGAGCTGTGCCACTTTTCCACCCACCACGTGTGTGACTCACGGTCTAAAAACAAACCTCAGGTTTCAGGTTCGATATTCTCTGATTCCATGCCAAAACCACAATGACTCCAACGAGATTTACACAAGCAATCTGTAAACCTCAGCAAAACTTTCCATGAACCTCATCCACAAGAAGATTCATATCCAGGTGTGTTCTGTGAACCTTTGAGATGCCCTGAGATCATCTGGCCAGGTGCCTTACAAGGTAGAGTTAAAGGGACCCCATGTTTAGCGACTTATCTAACACGCAGCAAATCTGATACTTTCTTATCTACCATACACCAAATGCAGATGATTCCTTTAGCCTGAGGAGGTTTTGTTCTTTCAGTAATAATGGAGTAAAGTGTAATTGCTTTCTAATCCTTTTGAATTTAATCCAGGGCAAATACATCTCCATTCATATTACTGAGAATATGCAACAATCATGGAATCATGGAATATCCTGAGCTGGAAGGGACTCCCATGGATCATGCAATGCAACTCCTGGCCCTGCACAGGACATCCCAAAAATCCCACAATGAGCTTGAGAGTGTTGTCCAAACCCTCCTGGAGCTCTGGCAGCCTTGGTGGTATGACCATTAATATTTCCTAATTTTTCCTAATAGAAATTTAGGAAATTCTACCACTCATGTAACTTGTCCTTATGGGCCTCAATTATACAGCCAAAAGTTTCTGCCATGCTATGGGTACCTCCCACCACTATTTTTGGCATTTCTGGGTTTTCCCCAGAACAAATGATTTTGTTTTTAAATGCAAGTGGTTTTGAAAAAAAGGAATTTAATTTTTAGTAGGTACAATTTTGTCACATTTAGGGTTTTCTTCCATTTTAAATGAATTTCAGAAAGTACTTAGAGGAAAATTACTTCTATAGTTACCAACATATAGAAGCATGGAACTCTGGAAAGATTACAGACAGTTAAGAAGAAACAAAACAAAAACAAAACAAAAGTTTGAAGAAACAAAACACCCCAGACTTATAAAATGCAGATTTGTCAATGCAACAAAGGGCACAAAAGTGCATAAGAGTAATTTAAACTTGATATAAAAATCTTGTATAGGGGTTTTATTTGTGAAGAAAAATGCATTGAGCCAATAAAAACAGCTCCATGTCAGTAACAGGTAAATTGCCGGAAAAAGATCAGGGTTCATTAGAAAAAGTTGTGCTGCAAAATATTTTATGAGAAATGTGAAGCTTTTCTGTTGATGGTTCTCTTTATAGTCCAGAAAAAGAGCACTAAATAAAAGTGGACTTCAGGAGAGTTAAGATTTGTCATCATGATCTCTATTTATTCGTTTGCTGAGAGTACAAAAAATAGCAGAATTCCACCCTCTCCTGGAAAAACTGTGAATTTTCTGTAAGTACTTTCAGTAGAATTCACTGTCTCTTCAAAGAATTTTCACAGGAAAGTCTGTGGGGTTTTTTCTTAGGGAAATTAGGTTTTGCAAATGCAGACTTCGGAGTCTTTAGCCAGTAAAAGGAGAGGAAAAGATAGGATTTTTACATTTGCATCAATTTTCTTCTTTCTTTTGGGCCTTGAACATGGAATTCAAAGGATTCTGCTGCAACACTTAGCAAGGTCTGGAAGTAGAAGTAAAAACCTTTCCACTTTTCCCATTCATATCATGGACTTTGCAAAACAAGAGTGAAACCTGGACTCAATAACAAAAAAATACTCAATTAAACCAAAATTTTCAGCTGAATGTGTCTCTCTTCATGCCCAGAGCTTCTTCAGCCCACATATTTTACCCACAGTGTTTGTGCTAAGAGGCATCCAAGATGGCAAGACCATGGATCGATTCCCTATGGATCTGTGAGCTTGATCCAGGAGGGTTTATATCCTCAATCCCAACTCCTAGAGGTACCTGGAGCATAACTACGTTGTCCTTCCCTCCTTCCCCCACAATTTCCAACTGGAATACCTGCTCATTCATGAGGTAAATATTCTCCATGTGCAAGGAGTGAGTTTTGACAACTTCTGGTCATAGGGAAAAGCTTGAACTCCCAAATTGGAACCTTCCCACTGACTCAGCCACCACAAGGCTGAGCACAAGAACCAAATGTTTCACATTTTTCAAGGCATGTCAATTTTTAAGCTAATCCTGCCCCAGGAGAGGATCAGGGCAGGCTCTTGGGGTGGAGTGGATGTTACTCTGAGTCATCATTTTCAAACGCTGATGTTGGATGGACCAGATTTAATGAACCCAACGCCAAAGGGGCAGGTGGGGGACTCTGATTTCAGTCAGAAGGTGAAAAACATCAGCAGCGAAACTTTTCTAGAAAGGCTGCCCTTTCTTTTTAGTTGAAATTTGCACCTTTAACAGCATTTTGCTCTTTCTCTGGCTGCTTCACAGCTTCTTCTCTGACAGCTTGAACACTGTCAGACCTAATTTTGAGCTAACAGGATGTGTGGGGACAGAAAAGGCCATCAAAGCTTGCATATAAGGCCAGTGCAATGTGGATAGGGGCAGGACTGGTGGCACCCCCCACACAATCGAAACTTCCAAACTGAACCAGGCTAGAAATCACTTTTCTTCCCATTTATAACCTCTTCACCTGTTTCTTAAAAACATGCTTTCTCCATGCCTTTAATTTCCCCATCAATCCTCTTCCCCTTTTCCCTTTTCCCATGAGATGTTTCTCTTCTGCTGCTACCCAAGTGATTTCCAAGAGCCACTGATTTTCTGAATGCAGTATTTCTCTTGGAATGATGAAAGAGTTGCTCATCCAAAGTATTTTCAGCGCAAAACCCAGAATGTTTATTTTATATGTGTGAAAAGTGTCACACACAGGAAAAAAACATTCATGAGTACTCCAGGAAAAGCTGCCAGCAGAGCAATAGCTACACATGATCTTTGCCTGTGCTTGAATGAGAAAGCAGAGCAGAATTATTGCATTTTTCCTCTCTCTTTCACATGTTTTACTTGGCTCACTGAGTGCTTCATGGCCTTCCAAAACTCTCATTTTTTCATGCATCTTTACACTGTGGGCAAGCCTGAAACCTGAACAGGTCGTGTCTGTAAAAATCTAGAAGATGCTGATGTTTGGAGAAATGCTGGAATGGCAAATTATCTTTCATTGATGCATTTCAGCATATGGAGCACTGGACTCACCCACATTCTCATTAAATAAGTATAAAATAAATGTGGCAGCTTGTAATTACAAGAGCCTTGGACACTGGAATCTGTCCTGATTTATGCATCTTTCTTTGGTAAAAGACGGTTTTGGGATGAGCCTTCCAGTACCTGAAGGGAGCTTGCAAGAAAGATGGAGAGAGACTTTGGACAAGGACGTGGAGTGACAGGACAAGGGGGAATGGCTTCAGACTGACAGAGGGCAGGGATAGATGGAATATTGGGAAGGAATTGTTCCCTGGGAGGGTGGGGAGGCCCTGGCCCAGGTTGGCCGGAGAAGCTGTCCTGCCCCTGGATCCTTGGAAGTGTCCAAGGCCAGGTTGGATGGGGCTTGGAGAAACCTGGGATAGTGGAAGGTGTCCCTGCCCATGGAGGAGTGGAACTGGATGATCTGTGAAGCCCCTTCCCACTCCAACCATTCCATGATTCTGTGTGGATCTGGGGACCTGATATTTAATTAAGTTTAAGAAATCATGTGAGTTTTGGTTTGGGAGATGCAAGGGATGCTGTGTGCTCTCTTCTTGACTAACAGTTTGGATGGTACCATTTCCAGGGGATTAGATCCATTTCCACAGGATTAGATGCACTTCCATGCAGTATTTCCTCGCTCCAAGTTCAGTATTGCCTCTTGTTCTGTGTTCCTTCTGAAGACAGGGAAGAGCCTTCTGACCCCTGCTAAAGTTAGAGAAAGGGAGAAGAAGTCATGCACTTCCTGATCTCTTCCTCCTCCTTTTCTTCCACTACTTTGCTAATTTGTATGTGGGCATGGAGTGGCAACACCCCGTGATTCACCTTCTGACCACAGATTACCCAGCCACTCCCCAGAAGAACCACTCTCTAATTCCTCTGGTGCAAAGTTTGGGGAAGGGAAGGGCAAATGGGTTCTTTGCATGAATAAAATGCAAAATTCATTATCATTAAACCACAATACATCAACTCAGAGCCTGGATGCCTCTGTATTGGATGTGGCACAACCACAAAACAACTGGCTATTCACAGTGTAAATGGGAATGGAAGACAAAATGGAGCAGATGGAAGAGGTCTAGGAAAGGAGGCAGTGAGACAGCACAGGGCATGGACTCAGCCCATTAGCTTGTTCCTCTGTTTCCGGCTCTTCCTGTTTCTCACATGCATCTCTGCACTCCTTTGGAAGGTGGATTAGTTTATAGATTTGTCCTCTGAACCATCTCTTGCATTATTTCCACATTCTGTCTAAGTCTCAGATGTCTTTGGCTGGCTGGCAGCCAGCAGAGGCAGAGCAGGAGTGTCTCCTTCATTCTGTCTTCATCAGAAGCTGGTATCTGTGCTCAGCCTCTGAGGTGAGCAAGGCTGAGTGGTTCTTCTTTCTCTGGGAAGAGCCAGAGGGTGGCATGTTCTCCACAACAACCATCTGCTTCTGTATTTTAGAGGTGTTATGTTTGCCTTGCTTCTGTATAGATATTGATGACATTTTATTACTAATTGTGTTGCAGTAGCACCTAGAGGTCCTTGCTGAGACCACAGCAGTTGGTGGGTCCTGTACAGCAAAATCCATGGAGACAATCCATCCTCAATGGATAGCAGCCAGACTGCAAAAAAAAGGGGTATTTCATAAGAGAAGATGTGTTTTCATTTACACCTCACTTGTCATGACCTTCCCAGTGGAGCTAAATGTCTGTAAATCATTTTTATTAGAAAGGACATTGAGCTTTTTTGAACCAATCCATAAATGCCATGTCCCACTGGGGCAGGGAGTTCCTCTGGTGGGGGATAATGAATCATAAACCATAGGATGGTTTGAGTTGGAAGGGACCTTAAAGATCATCTTGTTCCAACTCCCTGCCATGGGCAGGGACACCTTCCACTAGACCAGGCTGCTCTAAGACTCATCTAACTTGGGCTCTTGTCATATCCTGTCATATCTTGTCAGCATCCATAATCCTCTTGGATCCTGATCCAGAGTCTGTGGAGGTCACCAAGTTCCTCTCCATCTATTACAGTGGACTTTGATCAGGTTTTACAGTAAGATTGAGAAACTTGATTTAATTTTCAGTTATTACACAATAAAATTTAATGGGAGTCTATTCCACCCCACCAAGTGCCAACTGGTAGAGACTGATCCCATGAATTTTGGTGGATTTTTGTCTCTGATAATCCACAGCCTTAACTGTGATTCAGTTACATTGAGGGAACTCCAGAAAGGCTTGAATGGATCCTGAGTGATCCAAAGGAACCCTTTGCTAACCCATCAAACACCTTTATCATAAGCCATTATTTCTCTTCCATTTTATTCCTAACTGTTCACTTATGGATTAAAATATTCTTGAAGTTCCCATATTTTGGGACTCAGCTTGCAAATGAAGATACCTCATTTTCTAACTTTATGAATGTGGTTGATGTTTCCTGCTGAGCTTTCTGGTCTCATATTTATCTTTTCTCCTGTCAGCCATCCTCAGGCACATATTGGATACTCTAGAATATCTCAAATTTTTCTGTGAACTGCATTGAAATGATTGACTCTGTCATCAGTGAGAATCAGGCATGTCCAAGGGGGGATGTTGACCTAGATCAGGTGAAATTACCCATCTCCCAAAAATATTGGCTGCTCTCCACCAAGAAGCCTTGATTGTAGAGGATGAGTTACAATCCTGTGTGATGAATTAATGGAGAAATATTAGAGCAGGGCATTCTCTTCTCCATCACATCTCCTTCAGGTGATCACCAGATTTTATGGATTTACAATCCATTGTATTTGGGTGTATTTTAGCTAAATTGTGGTGGGATTTAATACTGTTTTCTCTGAATATTCTAGCATGGCTTCTCAGGAACCTTGCTGTGGCAGCCTGAGGGAAGTGGGGAATCTGTTTACCAGAAGAATCTGAGGTTTTACTATTGCTTTAAAATCATAGAATCACATGGGCCTCACCCAGGACACACCGAGTGAGCTGCAAGTTGTTAAACACATGAGAGGGGATGTGTTGTTCAATGACAATTCAGCCCTAGTAAAAGATGTCATATTGATGGCCCTGAAAACAGATGTTCTCTGAAAATCCCAGGCAGTGTGTTGAGAGGATGGGATTCCTGCAGCAGCGTGGGAAGGCTCTGTATGGAGCACACGGAATGAACTGTTATCCCAACCCTGCACTGCCCTGAAAGAGTGGATGCTGCATTAAATCAATGTGAGAAATGGGATTTGTTTAACCCTCAGAAAACGTTCAGTTGTATTTCAAACTACCAAAATGCTTTAGCAATGAAGAATGACAAAGAATTATTTTGGAATTATCTCTGGAATTATTAATTCGAAGAGATTAATCTTGCAAAACATTAAGAAGAAAAATTACATTATAGACATAAACACAGCTAAATTGCTGCTGATGTCAGAAACACCCCATATTACAAATACAGACTATTTGAAGTGACATAACATAAGTGTATTCCATATAAAAGAATGTATAAATTCCCTAACTCAGCTGGCTGAGCTCCATGGATCCCTGACTCTCTGTCATTGGCACCATCTATTTTCTGCACACAAAACGCAGCAGTGATGAGTGTGATTGAAATATCTACATCCAGACACGGAACCACGTGAGAAAATGTGGGCAAAAAATAGCTTTCACTGAAAAAAAAAAGCCAAAAAAAGTCCTTTACAAATAGGAACAGTTCCTAAACTGAAAGACAGATTCTTTTACTTTAGGGACAGAACATGTTTTGTATCTATTTTTTTTTCTCTCCCTCTTTTTCCATTTCTCTTTCTTCTTTTTTATTCTCACATTTTTTCCTTCTGGTATAAGATCAGAGGAAAAGATCTCACCAAAGCAATAAAAATAAAAATAAAAAAGGACAGGAAAAAAAAAGAACAGAAAAGTAAAGAAGGAAATTAAATACACAGGTGGCAAAAACATATTCAAAATATCTGATTTATTAAATTCTAGGCTTTCTATAAACTTTTAAAGTGAGCTAGAAAGATGTTCATTAGGACTATATAATGTTGTTTTCCTTAATAATACATGGACCAGAAGTGGAGTGAACAGAGGCAAACTGAGATTTGTGAGCTATTTTTCTGTGGCCAATTCATGATACCCACCACATGAATTTGGCAGTTTCATTGCTTTGCAGAATTTAATGAAAATTTTAGTGAAAAAGCTCTCTTATTTTGGGTTTCATAGCAAACTGGATGGGCCTAAAACACAAGCGTTGTTATAACAAAAGCAGAAAATAAAAAATAATGGGAAGACAAAGGGTTTTTTATTGTATTCCCACTAAAAAGTTGATGCCGTGAGTTTTATTGTAAGAAATGTTATCAGAAGTGATTAACTGGATCTAGAATATTCTTCCATTTATCTCTATCTTGCTCTTTCACCCTCCACACATTTATCCTCTTATTTGCACCGGATCCAACACCAATCCCTTAGTGTCTCCCACAGTCCTGGTGGGACATCTTGGAAAACCCCAGGAGCATTTCACAAACTGAGGGCTTGGGCTCTGAAGGGGCCCTGGTTCTTCATTCCTTGGCTGTAACAATATTTAAAGGCCGAGGTCTTTCCTTTACACACTGTTATTTCAGGCACATGTGACAAGTGCAGAGCTGTCATCGATGCTCCTCTGAGATTCCTTATCTTGGTTCTCATTAAGGGGATGATAATTAAGTAACAGGGTGAGGTCAGGGTGCATCTTGATAAGCCCAACACCACTGCTGGCTTGGTAACCCATGGTGTGGTCACCCCTTGAAGTCTTCCCTATGCTCTAGAGATGTTCTCCTGATGTAGCAGGCTGAGGAGGAAGGGACATCCCACGTTGTGGGGATGCACAAAGCTGCCAGAAATTGGCCACTCTAAAGTCCTCTCAGACAGAAAGACAGACTTCTCCTTCTTTTGGAAGACATCAAGTCTTTTACCTGAGAGCTCAACTTCCATCTTTCAAATTGTACAAACAAGATGGAAGATGGGTCCAGGATCTGTCTGCCCAGTGCTTCCCACAGGACTGATTCCTGCTCTTGGAGAGAGACAAATGTATTTGGGTAAAAGCTGGAGGGGGAATCTGAGAAACTTGATTCAGGTGAAGATGTCCCTGCTCATTGTAGGGGGTTGGACTGGATGGCATTTAAAAAGTCCCTTCCAACTCAAACTAGTCTAGAATTATACAGTTCCATGAGAAGTGACTCATGAAGGACTTGGTGTGTGATCTAGGAACAGGTCATGTGGTGAGGACCAAGGGTGCAAACCTGAGTTCCAGTGGAGGAGCAAAGATTCCTTCACAGGCACTTCCCACGCTGGGGACAACGTCCCTCATTGTCCAGCTCTGAGGCAATGCTTGGGGTTACAACTAAAGCATTATTTGAGAGAATATTAAGGGAAGTCACAATTCTTGTCCTTCTTCCTGAAAAGGATCAACTAAGGGACAAAAATGTTTATTACATTTTTCAGGTAATAAAAGCTGCCCCATACAGGAATTAGAAGAATTTAAAGGTTATGATTCTCTGTAAGGCAAACTGAAACACCTCCAGTACCACCCTCTTCCTCACTGCCACAGGGAATATGCCCAAATTTTTTCCAGAGTACATGAAATCTTGTATAATACATAATAAATTAGATATAGTCTCCCTTAGGCAATCTATCCCAGACTGTCCCTATCTTAGGAAGTCTGATCAAAATATAACAGAGCTTCTCTTTCCGTGGAGGAATTCTCCAACAGGCTCTGGTAGACCCCAAACTTCTCCAGAATCACGTTCATTTTCATTGAATCACAGAATATCCTGAGCTGGAAAAGACCCACAAGGGCCATCAAGTCCAGCTCCTGGCCCTGCACAGGAAAGCCCCAAAAACAACATTGCATACCTGAGACCATTATCCAAATACTCTTTTATTTGGGTGACAACTCATTGTCAGTTGATTGCAGGCCTGGAAGGACCAAATTCTTCTGTCTGGGCTCATGGTGGTGTTCCCTTTGCAGATCGACAGCATGCAGGCCCTGCTCCACTGCCCCAACGTGCTGGTGTGCGTCGGCCGGGAGCCCTTCAAACCTGTATCCATGGAGAATTTGAGGAAACACTCAGTGGAGAAGCTGCCCAACCTGCCTCCCCGCTCCAACAACGGCAACAATGTCAACGAGAACAATGAAAGTAAGAAAACCTCGGGGCTGTGTGGTGCAGTCATACCCAGAGCCGTGTCCCACAGTGTGGGGATTGCAGGTCCCTATTGTGCTGCCCCAACGCACAGATTTCATGTGGAAAATGCACTTCCCTCTCCCTGCCTCCCAGGCCTTTCCATCCTCCCCTTCTTTTTCTCTGGTTTCCTTCTAGGATTTCCTCCCTACACCCCCTAGTCTTTCTTTTACATGTTCTCCATGTCTGGCTGACTTCCCTTCCTCTTTCATATCTCTGGGTCTCCTTTTCCTTCCAGGACTCCCTCCTTTCCTGCGTCTGTCCACCCAGACTCTGGAGATTTCCCACGAATCCTCTATCCCCTCGTTGTCTGTCCTATCATGCTTTCCCTCCTGCATTTTCCTGCACCAGGACCAGAGGATGCCCAGGTTCTGCCAGCAGAAGACTCAGTTTCTCCTGCAGGTTACAGCTGGCCTTTTGGAAACAAAGTGTGTTTTTATGGAAAGATTATATTCAGGAAGGAGTACGTTATGGATTATTCAGGATTATATATTTTTTGGCACCCCATCACGAGTTATTTAAGGTCACAGGTAATTAAACCAGCCACCCTCAGTAGCCTGGGAAAAGAAACTTCCCAATTCCAAAGGGCAATTAATCTCACCTGTATTAAGGATTTATTGTAGGATGAAATTAAGTGTGCCCTGGAGGTGTGTTTGTTTCTCTCCATTGTCAATACCAGGAGCTTGGAAAGATTCATTTGTGTATCGCCAACAAGTTGTAGAAACTCAAGGACAGAGGCATCCTATGCTCACTGTCCAAGACATAAAAAATTGGAGGGAAACATGGGAATAAACTGGAGCTTTGGCCATCAAGAGACTGAGCAAATCCATCAGTTCAATCATTAGGATGGTCAGGGGAGAGCTATTTAATGTGATTTGGATGTGCTCCTGTCCAGCACTTCCTTCCTAAAATGCCCTCCAATCAGCTGCATATCCATATGCTCATGGAGGCACAGGATTGTGTGGATATATGTACAAGGAAATTTTGGACAGACATATACTCAAGACAGATGAATGTCTTGCAAGACAGCCTGATAGCAACATATTCTGCTTAAAATTAAGGGACCTACACAAACCTATGCAGATCACTGCACGGGCCATAAACATGTTCTTCCAATTCCTAAATTCCCTTCACTGATTTCTTCTACAACTCCCACTATTTCTCTTTGTAATTATCACCAGATTATAATTATTCTTAGTGGCACATCCCTGCAGGGACTGAGTGTTGCTGTGGTCTACATGGCCACACATTTCCTGGAATGTGAGTGGAGAAGTGGATGTTACACAATAAATGTGTGACCAGCTAAGGAAGAGGGTCACTTCTCCATGTATTTTTCCCTGGTTAAATAAGAAGAACGAAAAGTTTCACAGTTAAATAAAGGAATATTTGCAACATGAAAAAATGCCCGAACTCAGAGACTAAATTGCTCCATATGTATATATATTTTATTTTTTAAATTTTACTTCCTGACATGCACTTGATAAAACAAAGTGTTTGTGTTTCAATTTATTTTTTAAAATAAAGTTAAGGTGTAGAAGATTTTATTACAGATTATTAATTCAACACTTAACATTTAACAAGGAAGTTGGACTGTATTATCTCCAGAGGTCCCCTCCAACCTTAACTATTCTGTGATTAATGGACATCACTTAGTCAAAGACAAATTTTCAAATTATGTAAATTAGCATTGTCTTGGCTTTAATGGAATAAATCAGGATTCACTAGTTTGAGGGTTTGACTTACATATTTTCTGTCATCTTTATGTGAGTTAACATCTTTCTTCATCTTTCTTTTCTTCACTGCAGTGAACTTCGGACTAAAAGCCAAAAAAAGCGTTATCCATCCACGGTCAGCATCCAGCAACAGGTCGATGAGATTTTCCTTGTCATCAGAGAAGTCATACCCCAATGGCCTCGCAGCCTCTCCAGACAACGGGGGACCCTTCTCCAATGGCTGCTCTCACCCAAAAGCTGGGGACCTGGTCCAGTCCTTGGTCAACGATGACATCGAGAAGCGAGTCCATGTGAACAAGGATGGGAGCTTGTCCGTGGAGATGAAGGTTCGCTTCCGTTTGCTCAATGATGAGACTTTGCAGTGGTCCACCCAGATCAAAAAGTCCAACCTGATGAACCAGCTGCCTTGTGAAGAGTCAGGAGTGGAGGAGGACAGTGGAGCAGATCCCCTACAGAAAATGAACCCAGAAGCCAGCTCGGAGGCAGATGATTCCTTATATCCCTGTGATATCGATTCCTACATGTCCAAACTTGAGGAATCAGAATATGACGAGGCCCACTGTCACAGCTGTGGAAAGAAACACCAGGACTATGACATTTGGAAGAACCCCATGCACATGGCCCAGAGGGAAGAGCCCAGCGTGCGAAGCACCTGGCACACGCGGTCATCATGCTCCAGCACATCTTCCCGGAGGAGAGTAGTCCACAAAAAAATGACATCTGTGGATAGCATCCACACCACATCCAGTGAGGAATTCTCTGAGCACATTGTGCGGGAGTCCTCATCCTACTCAGAGACTATAAAGAACAGAGTGGCGTATCGATCCGTTAAAAAGTGTGTGTGCCGAAGTGATTTATCTACCGGTGCTTCCAATGGAGAAGAACAGCAGGACTACACTCGGGCAAGCACAGGAAACAGCCAGAGGCCTTCATCCTTGGGCTTGATGTCACATTCAAGCTGTGAAAACAACCTGGATACTCAAGACAGCCCTGAAGACCAGGAGATCACCAAAATCATTTCACAAAATGAGGATACAAATTGTTTTGAAGCTTCCTCTGTGAAGTGCTTGAAGGATGACCCAGAAGAGGTTGGAAGCAGCAGAGTTGGGAGTGTCGTGTCCAGGTCATCCCTGCAGTCCAGGCAGAGCAAGAAGAACATGTGTGAGGAAGTGAGCAGCTTGGGCAGGAGCGTGTCCTCCTCAAGCCTTCAGAAGGCAAACCAGGGAGACAACAGCCAGTGCTCCACCCCTGCCAACAGCGTGCACAGCAAGTCCAGTAACTGCACCACACCAAAAGAAAAGGCTGAGCAGGGTGACACCTCTGATGACAACCCAGTGGTGTCCTCTTTCTCCAGTGAGTCCTCGCCCAAGAAAGAGGGTGAAGAGGTGGAAGCAGAGCAGGAAGAAAGTGAAGTCAATGAAGTCAGCTCAGTGTCAGCAAAAACAAAGCCAAGCCAATCAATCAGGGGTGAGAGCAGTGAAGGGGAACGATGCTCTACACAAGGAACCCACCGTTCCAAGGCTAGTGACAGGAACAGCAAGAAAAGTGGCAGTGATGAGAATGTTCCATGCAGTGTCTCTTGCTCTTCCAGAGGGTCCAAAAAGAGCAAACGCAGCCACATTCATTTGGATGCACAGTCTGAAATATCTGTGTCTTCACTTGAATCTACTCCAAATAAAAATAATTCCCTACATGCAGATGATGCGAGATCGGGCAGCAGGGCATCAATTTACTCCAAAAGCTCGTGTGAAATCAAGAAAAAATCTGCTGGAGATGCCATGTCTCATAAGTCAGGATCTCTTCACTCAAACATTTCATCTACCAGTGAACCAGAGGCAACTGCTGGTCCAGCTGAGGAAGAGACCTCAAAAAGTACTGCCAATGGCTACAGTGAATCCTCAAAAAGCTCAAAGAAAAGAAGCCATAAAGAAGAAAACAGCAAGCCATCATCCCTCTGCTCAAGTGTTTCAAGTCCTAATGGAAAATCTGGAAAGGGTCATGCCAAGATTAGTTCTGAACCCTCTTCTTCAAAACAGGGAAGCATGAGTGGAAGTGTATGTTCAAAAGCTGACCACCCAAGTGAGGATGGGATTAGGAATGGAAAACCCACAAGTAGCTCCTCAAGAGTCTCTTCAAAGTCAGAAATAAAAGATAAATGCATGTTGACCCAGATATCCCAGGAAACTGATGATAGGTGTTCACAATCAAACATGTCTCTGTCTTCAAAATCAAGACAGACAAACAAAAAAAATCTTCGTGTGAAGGTGTCAAACTCCAGCCGGGCATCGGTGTCGGAGACTATGTCAGTGTGCAGTCTGCAATGCCCTGCCCCACCAAAAGGGAAGCCAAAGAGAAAAAATATGCGTTCGACCATGTTGAAGAATTCCTCCATTAGCAGCATCGGCACCGAGTCCGTGCTGACCGCAGGAAGAGAGCAGAAAGAAATTGTGGATTCCTCCAAAGCAACTTCCTATGGCTCTAAATCCGCTGCAACCGAAGGAAATGGTCAGAATAATAAAGAAATTGATGATTCTTGCAACAAAAAATCAGAGGAAGAGGTAGAAGATACAGGTGTTCAGGAGGAAGGAGGTGATTTAATGCCATCAGCTCTACCAAATACATCTCCAGAAGAAGTTGTGCAAGAGTGGCTCAGGAAAATCCCTTCAGAAACATTGCTTATGAAATATGAAATGGAGGATGATGGAGAAGAGGAACATGCAGAGTCGACCACTGAAGTATCACACTGTACAAATGCCGAGGAAGCCCCAGAGGAGGAAAAAGCTGAGGAAAAGAATGAGGAGGAGGAGGAGGCTGAAAAGGATGAAGCAAAGGATGAAGCAAATGATGAAGCAAAGGATGAAGCAAATGATGAAGCAAAGGATGAAGTGGAAGAAGAGAAAGCAGAAGACACAACTGTTATTGAAGAGGCTGAAGAATGCATCAACCAGGAAGAAATCTCTGAGGTTGCACCTGAAGCTGCCGAGGCTGAGCAGGAAGAATGCAACAAGTCAGTTACATCCAGCCAAAATAACAACAAGAGAGATCTGCCAACCTCTGTCCAAACGTCTGTCCAAATCATGAAGGCCCTGCTCAGTTCAAAGCACGAGACCAAATTTGACCGATCAAACAGTTTGCCCGAAGTGTCCCCCACAATGGGGAGGAAACTGAGTAACTCCGCCAACATTTTGATTACTTGTCTTGCCAGCCTCCAACTCCTTGATGAAGAGTCAGAGGATCCATCAGAAAACTCAAAACATTTGAATAAGTCAAGGTACACAGAGCTGCTAAATATTTTTCAAGCCCTGTGGTTTGGGTGTACCGCTGAAAGGAGCGGCCCAAGTTCAGGCCAAGAGGCAAGCAAGGTGGCAAAGCCAGTGTCTGGGTCTAAAGCACCAAAATCCATGGATCACGCCTTCACTGCCATGTCCTCCTCTGGGGTTGATGTTTGCAGTTGCTCTGGTGGCTCAGGAGAAGAATGCACAGCTGGTGCCACATTGGTGGCACAGAAAACCATGGAAGGCAAATCAGCCGAGCAAATGGAAAATGCAGAGACTGGCACTGAATTGACTGAGGTTGAGGAGCAAAATAAAGTGGAAGAGCAGCCATCCCGCCCTTCCACAGCCTGCTCAGAGGCAAAAGGTGAGGAAAAGGCAGAGTCTGCTAGAGAGGAGTCTGTAATCCAGGAGGAAGAAGAGAATAAGGAGGATCAGGGCAGTAACTGTGAGCATGTTCAGGAGGAAGGGGGAGAAAATGAAAATGAAGAAGAAAACAAATTAGCTGAAACTGGAGAGCAAGAAGCTGAAGCTGTGAATGATGAAGTCCCACAAGAAAACCCTGAAGAAGAAGTTGACCAACCAGAGACCACTGGTGATGCCAATGTCGGCGATGCTGATGTCGGGACAGAGCTGAAAGAGGAGTTGCAGGAACAGCCCCAAGAAGAGTCGCCAAATGACCCCAAGCCCAAAGTCAATACATCCACCAGTGTGGGCACATCCTTTGTCCAGCAAAACTCCGTGGATCCAGACCCAACCTGGGTACTGAGACTACTCAAGAAAATCGAGAAGGAGTTCATGGCTCACTATGTCAATGCCATGAACGAGTTTAAAGTCAGGTGGAACCTGCAGGACAACCAGCAGATGGATGCAATGATACTGGAGCTGAAGGAGGAAGTGAGTAAAAGGATACAAAAGAGCATAGAGAAGGAGTTGAGGAAGATCAGAAGCAGGGCTGGAAGGAGGATGCCGAGACCTCCAGAGGGGCCGCCCACACGCGAGTCCAAACTCCAAACTGAGCAGAGGAGATGGAGACTGCAAACTATGCATAAAAAGTCCCTCTTTGGAGACAAGAATGGTGCCCAGATGAGGCTGGAGGAGACATCAGACTTATCATTTGATGTAGATAATGACTTTAACCTTAGTGCAGCTTTGGAGGACAGCATTAGCAAACAATCCAGTGAGGAAGAATACTGTCCATGTGACTCCTGTGTGAGGAAAAAACTGGCTTCCAGGCCTGCCAGAGCCCCTGTGGTGGCCACCAATGCCCCAGTCATGAAAGCCTTTGATTTGCAGAAAATCCTGAGGCTGAAGAAAGATGGTGATGAGGAAGCCATCATTGCAGAAGCAGCCCAGGACACCAAAACACTTCTCAATGGTGCTGTGGAAGAAGGGGCAGAAAACGAGGAGAAGGATGAGGAGCAACCTCAGACAGGTGAAACAGAAGCAGAGGATGATGAAGGAAAAGAGCCAGAATTAAATGAGGATGATGGCACAACATTGAATGGAGACAGAGAAGAACCTGAAGCAGCAGAGAGTCAAAACGCTGAGATGGAGGATGAGGCCAAAACTGAAGAAACCAAAGAAGAAGCAGAAGGAGGGGAAGAAACAAAAGAAGGAGAAGAAGAAGAGGAAGCAAAAGAGGAGGAGGAAGAGAAAGAGGAAGAAGAAATGGCTAAGGCTGAAGAGGAGGAGGAAATAAAAGAGGAGAAGGAGGGTGAAACTAAAGAAGATGAGGAAGTAAAAGAGGAAGAAGCAGAGGAAACTAAGGAGGAAGAGGAACTAAATGAGGAGGAAGAGAAGGAAGCGGAAGAAGAGGGAGTGAAAGAGGAGGAAGAAACAAAGGAGGAGGAAGGGAAGGAGGAAGAGGAAGAAGGAAAGGAAGAAGAAGAACAGAAAGAGGAAGAGGAAGAGGAAGAAGCAAAAGAGGAGGAGGAAGGCAAAGAGGAGGAGGAAGAAACCAAAGAGGAGGAAGAAGAAACCAAAGAGGATGAGGAAGAAGCAAAAGAGGAAGATGAGGAAGCCAAAGAGGAGGAGGAGGAAGAAGGGAAGGAGGAAGAGGAGGAAGTAAAAGAGGAAGAGGAGGAAGCCAAAGAGGAGGAGGAGGAAGAAGGGAAGGAGGAACAGGAGGAAGCGAAAGAGGAGGAAGAGGAAAAAGCAGAAGAGGAGGAGGAGGAAGGGAAGGAAGAAGA
>VYZP01057617.1:46761-60807 GCA_013400635.1 Hypocryptadius cinnamomeus | reverse complement strand
CGTGGGGTTCCCCACCCCAGGCGGGGTTTTTGGTTTTTTTTTTTAATTTTTTTTTTTTTTTTTTTTTTTGGAAAATATTGTGCATAGGGGAGTTCCTTAACACAGCAAGACAGCAGGCAGCTTCCTGTTATGAAAATAGTCAACAACCTGACATTCAGCAATCTGACATTCCCTGCACCCAACGTGATAAACAGGGCTGATAACAATCTGCCACAATAGGTACAATAGCACCCCCCATAAAGGAATAGGACGTGGACAGAGCCTCAATACACAAATATCCCAAGCCATCTCTTCCAGTTTCTTTTATACAGTAGATAATCTCATCCTGCTTTCCATATTTTCCCAACATTGATTCATTTCCCCTCAGGCAGGGGTCAAAGTGGGAGCTGGGTGTTTGACACCACTTTCTCGCAGGTCTTTGTAGTTCAGAGGCAATGGGCTGAGATCTGAAAACTGTTTACTGGGTTTCCCTTCCTCCTGCAATTCATGATCCCTGCATTTCAATGCCACAGCTGCTGGAGTCCTCTAGCTTGTCCCCAGAGTCACCTCCTCGATCTGAATTAAATCCCAGAAGAAAACAAAAAATAGTGGGAACCTCTTCCCCCTTGACCCTGGTAATGGATGCTGGACCTGCCTTTTTTCCTCCCTGATTCCCTATGGCCTCCACCACACTGATGCTCTGAGTTTCTCTGCTAAAGCTGCAGAAGAAATATCTGATAATATTAATTTCCCACCAAGAAAGTGTTGGATGAACTTTTCCTCCATCTGAAAGTGACTGCAAAATAAAAGAAGAGGATCTCCTTCACTGTTACTCAGCTTCACTTCCCGAGAAGTTGTGTGTGCCCCATCCCTGGAAGTGTTCAAGGCCAGGTTTGATGGGGCTGGGAGCAACCTGGGATAGTGGAAGGTGTCCCTGCCCAAGGCAGGGGGTGGGAACTGAATGAGCTTTCAGATCCTTTCCAACCCAAAACATTCTGGAATTCTATGATTCCTATATTTATTTTAAAAGGGCTTTGGCCATTTTCCAGCCCCTCCACAAACTCCAGTGGGGTTTAGTGGAGCATCTCCCAACTCTCCACCACAGACAGCAATTCCTTTTCTACATCCTACAGGAAAATAAGAAAGACTTAGCTGCTGTGTACTAAGAGCCTTTGGGTAACTTCCAGACAGCAGAAACAGGAGGGACACAGCCTAATCCTCATCTTTTGCTCACACAGAAAGGACAATCTCCCTGGCTGGCAGGAGCGTTTGTGGAGGGGAGGATATGATCTGTAACATGGAAAATTTTGAAGCACTCCTTGGAGGCACAGATCAGTCCCATTGGCCCCCGATTCCGCTGCTCGCTCACAAAGAATCTTCCTTTGAAGCTTCCTTTGAAGCCAGCATTCCCATCCAGGCAGCACGGCTCCAGGAGGAGATGGGAATGAGGCTGGGCATCACCCCATGCAAACTGGGCACAGGAAGATTGTGTCCCACATGCAATGGCTGGCCAGAGGCAGCATTTATGATTTAGTACAGAATTTATTGCTTTTAAAGGTATTTGAGTTTTTTCTGCCATGCTTTGTTACAACAAGCTATCTCAGGCTGGTTTTGCTGGTGACTTGGAGACAAGGCCAAGAGCTTGTCCTGCTGCTCCCAGACATCTGAGGAATCCCTCTGAGATGGGGGTGCACAACCTTCACCTCCCTTGAGCTCTGGAGCCTGTGCCTGCCTCCCAAGGGAAGCAAGGACCATGTCCCTTTGAAAGCACAGCTGGAGGAGGCACTTTTTCAGCAGGTTGCTGTTTCCATGAGGATGCTGAAGCACCTTTGTCAGTTCACCACAAGGCCAGTGCCTGGGGAGGTGGGCCCTGACATCAGGGCATAGTTCTTTGCAGCCAGGAATCTCCTGGGTCATCGTTCTGCCACTCTGACATATCTGACTGCTGGCTCAGGTCTCACTCAGTGAACAGGCACTAGTTTTTTCCTTGATCACATGGCCCTAATTCCTTTCTTGACCACCCCATCCATGAAAAAAGGGCAGGTGGTGGTCAAACCACCAATCCTGGGGAGGTTTGTGATGGGTATCAGGAAAAGATTCTTCCCCCAGAGGGTGGTCAGGGACAGAACAGGATCCTCAGGTAATGGTCACATTCCCAAGGCTGACAGAGATCCAGGAGTGTTTGAACAACACTCTCAAGCACAGGGTGGGATTGTTGGAATGTCCTGTGCAAGGCCAGGAGTTGGATTTAATGATCCTGGTGGGTTTCTTGGAACTCAGGACATTGTAGTCTAGCTCAGTCTAGAAAATAACTGTGAACTCAACCCATATTACAAAGCATTAGGTGACATCTGGATGTATTTGTGTCACCTATCAAGATCAGTCAAGAACACTCAGAAAAACCATCCTGAAAGCCAGAGAGAGAAAGAGAAAAATCAATCCCATCTGCTCAGAGAAGCCCCTGCTGTGCAGCAGAGTCTTTGTGTGTGGCTGAGACTGTGAGGGAAGGAGCTGTGCTACCTCAGGCCATGGTGACACCGTGTCTGGCACCACTTGGAAATTACAAGGACCAACATCTTGACCCTGGGGCAGCACTTGAAAGCACCCTTGGCTAAAACCTTGCAGGGGAAGAAATGTGAAGATCATCGAGGGCAGTGAGAGCTGCACTGGGGATCTGGGAACCAGAGCACGTTTTCCTCGTGGGGAAATGTCACTGCCATGCAAACACACTCATTAAAATGGACTCATGCTCATTAAAAATGGGCTGTATCTCTACCAACAAGTGCCAGGACTTGCTCCTAGCTGTGTCCCTGTGGAAGTTGCCCTCTCACCCATGGGACAGGGATCCCACACAAAATTCCCAGCTGGTCACTGGTACATGCTGATGCCTGAGCCATTCCCATGCTGGGCCAAACTCATGTCAAGGAATGTTTAAACAATCCAGTGGTGTGGATGAAGGAGTTCCTGTCTGGGGTAATTTACTGGTGTGATGCAGCCCTCGAGCCCTCCATGACCTCGTTTGGTCACAGTATCTGATTTATGCCACCGTTAATTGCCATAATTCACTATTTCCGCTGCAGTAACAGTGAGGAGCCTCAGGCTGGGGAAGAAATGCTTGTGCTGGGTGCTGCTCAAAAGCAAAGCAGGCCTTTTCTGCTCTTAAAAAGCTCTGCAAATCAAAATATAACCAGTGAGAAGGAGAACCAGCACCCACAGGGGCAGGGGAAGGTGGCTGCAGTGACAACTCACACTCCTGTGATCTCCTGACAGGGTGGGAAAGGGCTTTTAAAAATGAGACTTGTAAAGACAGATCAGAAGGAGAATCCTGTGTGCATGCACAGGAAGGTCCCTGCCCTCACAGGGCACAGTGCATTTGTTAGAGAGCACCCAGCACTACCTCCCAGGCACCCACTCTGGAGCAGGAGGGTGTAAAACCTTCCCAGGCCACTCAGGGATTGGGTCATATCCATATTTCACAGGTGCAAAATGACCCTAAAGCAAACACTGTGGTGCACGAGTGGCTCATGTGTTGCACTTGGGTTGTTTGCAAACCCTTCAGCTTTTATGTGCTCTGTACCTGGGGGATGTTGAGCTGAGCAGCTGTGTTTGACCAGCAAACTCCCCAGTGCCTCCTGGTCCCTCATCACTGCCTCAAATGGTCTCAGGATCAACCCCAAAAGTTGCTCCTCCACCAACCAAAGGGACTTTCCCTCTCCCTTTCCATTAGAAATGGAAAAAACTTCCCTCAGCTTCAGTGTGCCCCAAAGTGGCCACTGTGTCATTTATAGGTGGGTAACACAGGTTTAGGAGGAATTACAGCAATTTTTTACATCTTTTTTCTTCATAGTTGAGCTCTATGGAGAGCCTCACTCACCTCCTTTGCTCCTCGTTCCTTGAGAGGCATTTTTTGTTAACACAGAGCAGGCAGGATTTGCCCTTGTGCCCCGTCCCAGAAAAAGAGAGAAAAATAACCCCAAACAATTGCAAAGCTTTCATTTGAGAAATTAATCCACAAGGGACCAAGGTTAAAAATAAAGTTCTTTGGCCAGGGCCTTTATAAGCTCTAGCCATATTCTCTGGAATATAATTCATAAGCACAATATGTTTTTTTGTTGTGAATGAGTGTGAAGTACCAGAAAAGGAAAGAGGAAACCCCTAATGTAGTCCTGAATAGACCTGTGAAAAAGGATAATAAAACTTGTCCTGGATTTCCCTTAGCAGCAGGTGCTTCCTTTGGAGTTTCTATTCATTCAGACTTTGGGCAGACACGGCCTGCCAATTTTTTTTTTTTTTTAACTTTTTGTAAACACAGCACTCAGTT
Source organism: Hypocryptadius cinnamomeus (assembly GCA_013400635.1). Lineage (NCBI taxonomy): Eukaryota > Metazoa > Chordata > Aves > Passeriformes > Zosteropidae > Hypocryptadius > Hypocryptadius cinnamomeus. The sequence continues at coordinate 56,507 of VYZP01057617.1, read as the reverse complement.
GATCTGGATGAAGGTGAATTCATCCTCTTGGCCACTGTCAAGCTCATGGGCTCACAAGATCAGTGGCAAAGCTTCTCCAAGCTTTTGGGGTGGGTCCCCTCCCTGACCTGACAGATAGAAAGGTGCTACCTCAGGTCAGGAGGTTTCCTCAAGAATCCAAGGCTGGAAGGCCCTACATTTCCATTTTAAATAGACCATCCCATCATTCCTGGTGAGACATCCACGCTTGCCCATCCACAGCGAGACACCAGCAGGAGAATGCAGCTCCTCAGCCTCCCAAGGCTCATTTCTGGGGAAAAAACAGAGATATTGAGCACTGATTGATATCTATAAAACCTTTAACCAGAGGACAGCATGTGAAGGCCTGCATTGTCCAGACCCCTTAGCTTTCAACATCTCCCTGGTCAACACCAGGAAAACCCAGACTGTCCCTGTCAAACACAGCCTGGCTTCCCTACCAAGCCCTTCTCCCAACCAGAGACAGCACCACAAACTCCATGCATGGAATCCTAGAGTGGTTTGGGTTGGGAAGGGACCTTACAGCTCATCTTGTTATGTACACAGACAGAAGAAGGCAGTTTGCTCCAAGGAGCTGAAAATCTGAATTCACCTTTCCTGAAACTGCTGAAACAGTTGACATTTCCATGAGGAAAATACTGAATATATTACAATATATCACAATACATTACAAACCTTCTTGTCTGCCTAAAGGAAGGAGAGATGGGAACAAAAGGATCTTTAGGGTCGCTTCCAACCCAACCTGTTATGCACAAACTGTCAGAACTGCTGTTTTTTATGTGCCTTTAACGAACATATATTATTTTCTGTAGTTGCTTTGTCTTGCCAAACATCCTCACTGCCTGCTCCAACTCACTCCTACTGAGGAAAACGCAAACAGCTCATCCCATTCCCTATATTTAACATTCCAAACCTGGCACAGATTTGTGCCAGCCCTGGTAACAATGGCATGCAACACCTGTCAGTGACTGCATTTGCCCAGGGATTCACTCTGTTCCATTCTGTGTGTGTTTAGTAATTCCTGTGAACAATGGGACAAATAAACTTTTTTTTGTTGTTTTTTTTTTTTCTCAGCTCTCACTCAAGCCAACACCACTGTCCAAATTGTACATGAGGGGCCTGCAGAGGTTGGTGGTTGTTTCCTAGACTTGAGGCCTCTTTCCCTCGAAAAAGATGTTGTCAGCAGCTCTGAGCTCAGAGAGGGCATTTTCCACTTGTATGGAAGGAAGGAAGAGGAAGAATGAGCAGGAAAGGGGCAGTGTCGTGCAGGGCTCTGAAGGCAAAGGATGATGAATTTGAGCTTCAAGCAGGGGATGACAGACAGATCTTCTGAGAAAGATCTGAGCAGAAGGATGAGGGATGTGTGGAGGGCATGGCCAAGGTTGGAATAACAAGGGATTACAGGAGATGGGAGCTGCTGACCAGAGGGACTGAAACAATCTGCAGCTCTGTCCTGGAACAGTGTGTAGGGATGGGGATGGGGAGCATGTGGAGCTGGTGGAAAGAGCCCAGAGGAGGCCATGGAGATGCTCCAAAGGCTGCAGCCCCTCTGCTTTGGAGCCAGGCTGGGAGAGCTGGGGGGGAGAAAATAAGGATCCAGAGAGACCTCAGAGCCCCTTCCAGAACCTAAAGGGGCTCCAGGAGAGCTGGAGAGGGACTGGGGACAAGGGATGGAGGGACAGGACACAGGGAATGGCTTCCCACTGCCAGAAGGCAGGGATAGATGGGATATTGGGAAGGAATTGTTCCCTGGGAGTGTGGGGAGGCCCTGGCACAGGTTGCCCAGAGAAGCTGTGGCTGCCCCTGGATCCCTGGCAGTGTCCAAGGCCAGGTTGGAAGGGGATTGGGGCACCCTGGGATAGAGGAAGGTGTCCCTGCCCATGGCACGGGGTGGGACTGGGTGATGATTCTATCTTTCTGTGGCTCAATCCAGCCTCTTCATCCCAGCACAAAACTCACCATCCCAGATCTTATGTCTCCTTCCAAACATCATTTCCCATCTCTGCACCAGCCACTATCCCCAGAGCAGGACCCCAAACTCACCAGCCAACATCACCCTCCCATGTCCCCTTGTCCCCATGTCCCCATCATTGCCCCAGTGGTGCCAGTCTGACCACAACTGCCCTGAGTCTCAGCAAACACCACCAGAACATACCCCAGGCAGAATTTATCACACAAGAGTTATCATTTGAGGTATCTCAGCCCTTCTCAAACAGCTGAAAATCCCAGAGCTGTATTCTAGCACCTTGTACAGCTCAGCTGGGGACAGGTGATCCTGGGGGATACCCCAGCCTTGGTGGACCTCCAAAAATAGGAGCCTTCTCTTAGTATGGACTGCTAGAGGCCGTTCCTGCATGAAAAACAAAGTCTTTTTAGGTCATTCAACCTATTCCCAGGGTTCAGCAAAGCTTCTTGCATCCCAGCCTTGTTACAGATATGATTCACACAATGATATTTCAATCACTTCCTCTGGGAGACTCTTTCCAACAATGCAGATTTCTTGGCAGGAGAAGAATTCCCAGGGACTGAGCTGAAGTTTTCCTTTGTCTTTCCAATGCATCCTCTCAAATAGCTTCAAAATGAGAATTTCCCTCCCTTTTCATTGCCCTGCTGAGGAACCACATCATTCCCCAAGGGCAGGTGCCAAGCCCAGGGAAAAACTGGGATGAAAATCCAAAAATCAGAGCTACAGTGATCCTAATCCAGTTCAGAGAAACCCACTGAAGGAAAAATATGGCAGGTTCTCCACAGCTCCATGGCAGGAGGGTGGAGCCACGTGAGGGTTGGTGTCTTGTCCCAAGGAACAAGTGATAGGACAAGAAAAAACAGCCTTGAGTTGCAGCAGAGGAGGCTTAGACTGGATATTAGGAATAATCCAAGGAACTGTTGGAATCACCATACATGGAAGGATTTAAATCATGTGGATGTGGCACTTGGGGACATAGATTATGGTGCCCTTGGCTCTGCTGGAGAATGGTGGGACTCAATGCTCTTAAAGGACTTTTACGATCTAGAGGATTCCAATTTTTGTCCTTTTCATCATTTTCCAGCTCAAAGGTTTTTGGTTTGTTTTTTTTTTTTGGACCAGGAAAATCCCAGTGACACACCTCATGTCTGTCCCATGGCTTTTCTGCAGGTGCAGCCCAGGTGTCTGTACAGGGATATTAATCCAGAGTCTGCTGATCCATGAGTCTCCTGATGTCTGACAGGATGAAACTCTGCCATGTTGGACTTCAAAAATTGGTGATTTCTGAAGGTTAAACATGCCTGAATGTTGTGTAGCACAAACTCAGAGTCCTGGAATCACTAAGGCTGGAAAATCCCACCAAGATCATCAAGTCCAACCATTCCTCCAGCAGTACCAAGGCCACCTCTGACCCATGTCCCCATGTGCCACATCCATAATTTAACATCTCCAGGGATGGGGATCCACCACTTCCCTGCCAGACATGTCACCCCCATTTTACCAGAAATGAACACCCAGTCCTGGATCTGCTCCTGGAAAGAGGGGACAGAGCAATGCAGGATGCAGATGAAATGAGAAATTTTTAAATTGTCTTTGAGCAGGGGTGTGGGAGTGGGAGGAACAGAGGCATTTTCCTCACCTGGAAGACACGTCTGTGTTCTGCAGGGGAAAAATGAAGGAGAAAAGTTCATCACCATTGGTTGGGTTTTCTTGCTGTACCAAATGATGGTTTGGCCATGATTCTCCTCCCTCTTGCAGCTCAGTCTCTCATTGTTTTATATTTTGAAGAATTCTCTCCCCAGAAGTTCAGGAAAATAAACTTCTTATCTCTGCAAGTAATTGTGGAAGGGATCCAGTAGACAAAGCAAAAAGTACAAATACAGTCAGATTTGTGATTTTGCAAATATTAAATTGCAAAGAAACAGGCTTTGTATTAGAATTGTTTGTTATTATCCATCTCTTGAGCATCTCTGAAAACAAACCTTCTCCCCTGAGGAGGAATAACTCATCCCTTTTTATTATTTTTATTATTATTACGGTGCTCAAGACACCATTGTAAAAGCGCCGTGGTATCAGATCAGTTATCAAAGACGAGAAGTTTTCTCTTGTATTAAGTGATGTGGAAACATCATGAGACAACCCTTGATGCTGCAAATTTGCAATTTAAATAACTGAGCACTGGGGAAAAACAGGGAGGAAACTGAGGCACAGGAAGGTGTTTTGCCCCCAGTGTTGTTTCAGCGCTTTTGAGCAGGAAACTGAAAAGATTCTGAGGATTTGGGCTGTTTGAGGTCACAGAGAAAGTTTATGGTGAACTCAAGAGGTGAAAGCTGAGCCAGATGTCCCAGTGCTTAAATCCAGCACTGAATCTATGTTGCCTAGAACACAGGGAGTAAAACTGTTAGGAGAATTATTTCTCATGTCCATCTATCTTGACTAAAGCATGAAAACATGGAATCAGGGAATGGCTTGGGTTGGAAGGGACCTTAAAGCTCATCCCAACCCATGGGCAGGAACACCTTCCACTATCCCAGGTGGCTCCAAGCCCCATTCAGCCTGGATAGGGTCTCCTGTGTGAGGTGGGCATGCTGAGATCTTCCTGTGTCCCACCAGACCCCGGAGCCATTGCAAGGCCCTGGAAGGAATCCCAGAGTTTAGGGAAGGTTCTGGTGAATCCTATGACGTAAAATACCTCCATTTTTGGACAACAACCCTCAGGCAGGACCCACAAGTGTCATCCCAGCTTGTGCAGGTGGCAGGGTGGACATTCCAGGTGGGATAAATCCCCAGCTGGGTGGGTCATTGACACCCACTGTGTGCTCCATAGGAATTATTTTAAGCAAGGTATGGAGGTGGGGAAAGTCTCAGAACTTCCCAAGCCTGGAGTGCTGGTGATTGTCCCATCTCTGGAAACATTCAAGGCCAGCTTGGACAGGGCTTTGAGCAACCAGATCTGGTGGGTGACATCCCTGCCCATGGCAGGGGGTGGGACTGGATGACCTTTAAATGTCCCTTCCCACCCAGACCATTCCATGATTCTCCAATCACCTTCCCTGCTGGCTGTACAGCCTCATGTCACCCCCTGGACCCCATCCCAGGCTTTACCCCACCACAGGACCTCTTGCACAACCCATCCTCTCCCCATTTCTTGTGCACACACACACACAGACCTATTTTTCCATGGCCCACAGGGATCCCAGCAAAGCCTATGAAAAAAAGGAAGCTGCCCATCAGCTTTTGGGATCTGCTCCCTACGGGCCTGGGAAGGGGATGAGAATCCCTTTAGCGTTGGGTCGCGTTTGGTTTGTTACGAATATTTTTTTCCCCTCTTTTCTCTCTGTCTCCCTGGATCAGGATCCCGGGATGAGGCCAGCATGAGAAAGTGGGGGCTGTCCGTGCAGATGTTGCCCAGGGAAGCCGAGGTTCCCACACCGAGTAGGAAGCGGGGCCTCACGGAGCCGGGATGGGGACTGAGGAAGTGGCAGCAGGGCTGGTCCAGGGATGATGGGAGAGGAGAAGCCAAGCGGGGGGGCCCCGGCCTGGAGGGGGGGACATCTATTCTTGGAGAAAAAGGGGGGCCCTGGTTGGGGGGNACAACTTCTTCTTCTTCTTTTTTTTTAATTTTTTTGTTTTCCCCACCACGCATTGTTGCCGTGATAAAAGAATATAAGGTGAAACTCTATTCCTTCCTTTCCCCACCTCCGCAGTATTCTCCAAATCCCCAGGCGGGAGCCTATTGGGACGAAAGTGCCAAACCACGGAGCTGTAGATGAGATGCAGGGCCTGATCCTGCTGCTCCTGACCTCTTTCCTTCCCAAAATCCTTTCCCATGGGGTGACACCTGTCCTCACAGGGCTCACTGAGTCCCTTCCCAGGGGGGACAACAGGACACAACAAACCTTTTGCCACCACCGTTGGATGGATCCCATTTTGCCCCTGGATAGATGCAGCAGCATGGCCACTGCTCTCGCATGCAGGGACATTATTCCCAGGGAATAACAACATCCAGGAATGGTTGCTCCCTGCAGTTTCTGGGAGCTGAACTGAAGCCCTCCTTGAAGAACCCAACTTTGCAGCAAACCACCCGCTCTTGGTGCCAGCTACACGGAGATATTTTGGTGCAAGTCCTGATTATGGTTTGTTTTACCTTTTAATTGGCCCCTGGTGATCCTCACTGCTGCCTGTTAACTCCTCAGCCAAGAACTCAGCAGTTTTTGGGGTATTTAACTTTGCAGAGTTATGAAGATCCAGGTTTGAGGATTAACAAGATTTCTGAGGGCATGAAGCGGTCCTTATTGGTTTGAGCATCACAAAAACCCTCAGGGAGAAGGGCAGAGGATTATGTTGGGTTTGAGATGACAGTTTTCCCTCCTTGTCACAATTCATAAAGATTTTTACATCTCTAGGATGAAGGAAAAGAGTGAAATGTTTCCCAAATTCTGGCCCCTCCAGGGGCATCCCTCGGGGTACCCTTGGCTCCACATAGAAGTCAGCTCCTGCAGTGGGATTTGCCATATTCATGGGTGTTTCCCTCTATGCCTTCAGGTCTTTCAGCTTAAGGCATTTTGATTCCTTCAGGATCATATTTTAATTTCTTAACAGCTTCTGGATTTTGTTAGCACCATGTCAGAGATTCTCACTGGGGACAAGTTGAAACCTCATCCCAGAAACCTCATACTGGCTTCTTCCCCTCTCTGCCAGCAACTTGCAGATGGTGATGGACCTTTCCTGGCTGAGAGACAACAGTGCAACAAGGAGAACATCCTAAGTAGCTTGAACAACCCATTTTCTGGGAATTCAGCACTGGAAACTTGATTTTTCAGGGGATACAGGTGTCTCAGGTACTTCAGGGCAGCTAAAATGTCACTGAGTGCCCACATCCTGTGTGGGCAGCTGAATCACACACCCGTGGCACAGACATCCACATCCCAGGAGGGTGTTTATCCCACAGAAACCCAACTAGACAGTCAATAAAGTGACTCAGCAGACCACAGGGAGGTCTCTGATTTATGGTGAGGTGAATCACTGCCTGGGAATTTTTGCCAGAGATCCATAGGCAGTGTAAGAGGCTAAAAACCTGAGCTGATAAAAAAGACATAAACACTTGGAGGCAGGTAGTTGAGTTGTGGCATCCAGGGCATCCACCTTGGGAAATGCACCTTCCTAGGACAGAACCCAGGGAATTCCTGTGCTGGAGCTGGGGTTGTGCTGAAATGAGCCTGATCATGTTTCCCCACGCTGGCTTGCAGAGAGGGAGAGAGATGGGTGTGAAATCCCAGACCTGGACCTACAGAGGAACCCAGATACACAATTTTAGGTCCTTTCTGGCCATCAAAGCTATGGATTTATTGGTATTTCAAGGAATAACAAATAATCCAGCCTTTACAAAGGCACCCTGATGACACTCACCCCTTGGAGGAGACTGGATGGACTCATCACTGAAGCCATTCAGTCATGATGATCTTGCTTTATATTCTGCTTTATGAGCTTTTCCCATTATTTATTCACCTCTCCAACCCTTTCTTGATCACAGACTTCTCACTAATTAATTTCAAGGATTATCCTAGGTTCTTTGGTCAGTGATAAGCTATAACCAAGATTTTGGTCCTTGGCTTCCTTCATTCATGTGCTCCATTTTACTGGCAGACTCCTTTTTTTTGCCTCATATCCTTCAGATTTCCCCATGGCTGGAGGCAGGTGGATTTAATGCACAGCTGTGGGTGTAGGACAGGTTTCCACAGGGTACAGGATGAACATAAATCTTGAAAATTTACATCAGCATTAGAAGAGCACATTTTGGGCCAAGGTCAAGAAACCCTTGGCTGAGTACAGAGGTGGGAAAAGAGAGCAAAAAACACAAAGAGGTAGAAATGAGCAAAGAAAAGCCCTGTCTGTTACCCAGAGCCAGAAGAGAGGATGGACAAGGTGCATTTTGGCTGTGACACCACGGGCAGGTGGATAAATAAAAGCCCTTTTTCCTTCTTGGTGGCCCAGCCCTTTTTTCAGTAACATGTGAACACCCTGTTTGCCATCCATGCTATCACTTCCCAACCTGTGCAGCCCCAGGTGGGGATGGGAATCCATAAATTTCAGCAAAGGAAGGAATCAGGCTACAGGAGTGCAGCAGCAGTGGTCCTTGAACAAAGTGGGTGTCCCCAGCAGGGGGAATTAATCACTTGTCTCACCCCATGCATAGCAAAAAACAAGCATGAGACCTCCTCAGCCTGGATTCTGAACTTTTGGGAACCAATGGGTGTTTCATGGGTGTTTCCCTCTATCCCTTCACCTCACTTCTCTTTCCCTTCAGTTTAAGGCATTTTGATTCGTTCAGGAATCAAATTTTAATTTGATTAAATTTCCCTTTGATCCTTCAGGATATTTTAATTTCTTAATGACTTCTGGATTTTGTTAGCACCATGTCAGAGATTCTCACTGGGGACAAGTTGAAACCTCATCCCACTTTGTTCAGTGGTCCTTGAACAAAGTGGGTGTCCCAAGCAGGGGGAATTAACCACTTGTCTTACTCCATGGAGAGCAAAAAACAACCATGAGATGTCCTCAGCCTGGATTCTGAACTTTAGGGAACCAATTTTTACCCCCTAACCTCGTAATTGTATCAACTGGACTGTGCCAACAATTCTGTAATGCTCCATCTCCTCTACATCTCTGCACCAATGCATCCAAATAATCCAGTGTTTAGGCCCTGAGCTCATTCAGATTTACACTGAAGGACTGGACACAAAAAAGCCCTGGGATCTGTCTGGTAAGAGGACAGGGAGATGCATTTTGGCATAGGATTTGCAGTTTGATCAGCAAAAGCAATTTTGATGAGGTTTAAAATCCACTGATGTCACATCATGGAATGAGATCTTGGATAAGGCTGAGTATCATAAATACTGACACTTGAGATTATCCTATGCAGGGATTAAAAGAAACCAAAACACCCCAAAAGAGGGACTTTCTGCCATCTAGGGGTTGTGTTTTTCAATTACAATCAGGACTGGAAAACGAAAACTGTAATTTCACCTCTCTTGAATCTATGCACATAAATATGTCAGTATATAAAAAATGAATATACATTCTTTCCCAAAAAAACCAATTTTTAAAAGGGAAGAAGTTGAGAAATTCCCTTTTCTTCTGTGAATTTGCAGAAAGAAACCCCATTTAATTTCTGTTCTACTGCAACATCTCAGCATTGTTTGTGTTAGAAATGTGCTGGATAAAGCACATGAGAAAACACAGTTTATTTTCCATTTCCCAGCTGGGAGGAAAGTTTTTAGAAAAATCCACAAAAGAGGAGGGAGAAAAGCAAGAGATCTTTTCTTTTTTCTGCTTTAAAACCTCAATTTTTATAACATATCCAGTAGCATCATTAGCATCACATATTTTTATGCTTAACACCCACAGCTAAGCTCAGCCTATAAAAGAATTAAACTCATGCTTAAAAAAGCAAAAAAGTGATTTGATATTTAAAGTGTGCCTCACTCGTCACTGCTTGGGCAATTTGCTGAAGGATTTGAAATCTTAATGAGCTAATAACAGAATAATATTTTAATATTTAATATTTCATTTCTGTGCTACACAGACGGCAAAATTATGTGATGAGTTTCTTTTTTTTTGACAATGGCCTGGAGTGCCAGGACAAGGGGGAATGGCTTCCCACTGCCAGAGGAATAGATGGGATGTTGGGAAGGAATTGTTCCCTGTGAGGGTGGACAGGCCCTGGCACAGGGTGCCCAGAGAAGCTGTGGCTGCCCCTGGA
>VYZP01057617.1:36195-46550 GCA_013400635.1 Hypocryptadius cinnamomeus | reverse complement strand
ACAGTTTTACAGCCCCTCACTGCCAGAAGGACACTGAGGGGCTGGAGCATGTCCAGGAAAGGCCACGGAGCTGGGGAAGGGGCTGGAGCACCAGGAGGGGCTGAGGGAGCTGGGAAATGGGCTCAGCCTGGAGAAAAGGAGGCTCAGGGGGGACCTTGTGGCTCTGCACAACTCCCTGACAGGAGGGGACAGCTGGGGGGGGGGTCAGGCTCTGCTCCCAGGGAACAGGGACAGGATGAGAGGGAACGGCCTCAAGCTGTGCCAGGGGAGGTTCAGGTTGGATATCAGGAGGAATTTCTTCATGGAAAGGGTGGTCAGGCATTGGAAGGGGCTTCCCAGGGAGGTGGTGGAGTCCCCATCCCTGGAGGTGTCCAAGGAATGACTGGATGTGGCACCCAGTGCTCTGGGCTGGGTGACAAGGTGGGGATCGGTCACAGGATGGACTCGATGGTCTTGGAGGTCTTTTTCAATCTAAATTATTCTGTGATTCTTTGTCTCTTACCCTTTTATCCTTGCAAACACTCATTTACAAGATGCAGAGCAGCTCCCACAGTGACTCCACCAACAGCCTATGGACTTGTGCCTTGGATCATAGCTGGGGTGAAAAGGGATGTTCCTCCCACCAGACTGCAGCAGGTGACAGGAAGGGGTAAGAAGGTTGGGATTCTGCTTCACAGCATCGTGCCTGGGTATTTCAGGATGCTTTTCTCAAAATGCAAAAGCTTCAGTTTAACCACAAAGCACCACAGGAAAAATCCTCATCCTCCCCAACATGCTCCTGAGATGGGATGCTCCTTTTCCACCCGTGTCTAATTGGGATCTCTCCTGCTGAAATCATCTGAGGCTCATTATGCAGTGAAGCAGAAACCGATTTACCTTTATTGCAGAACAGTTCTGCGTTTCTCCATGAGATCACAGTGGGATGGCACCATTCCCTTCCCTTTTTTGTATTGTTAGCCTGTAATTGTGCCGTGGATTGCTTTGAAACCCTGGCAGCCGAGCAGGGGAGTGGGTGGCATTGAGAAGTTTGGGATGCAGCCCCTTCCCAAATCGACTGGCAGCAGGCTGGCCCAAATCCCTTTCAGCAGTGACTCAGGGTGCCCCCAAACACAGTGGGGGAAACAGAACACCAAAATGCGTCTTTTAAAGCCATTGGAGGGTTCCAATAATGGCTTCATGACTCCAGCGAGCCTGCCAGGCTGTAGGAGGATGTTTGGGATGGCTGCAGAGCAGAAATCATTGGCTGAAGAGCTGGGAAAGAAGCGGGGTTTGGAGGAGGGAGCTCTGTGCTGGGAAATCAAATAGGGATGAGTGGGTACAGGATTTTTCTATCAACACAGAGCAGAGATGGCAGAAACTAACCCAAACACCAAGCCAAACACAGGCCAGGGCCCTTTGCCAGGAGGCAGTTTGGATCAGCCACCCTAATACAGAGAATGTCACCATATGGGTCAGGCAGGACAGGGCCGGTTGGTTCTTGGGGTGGAAAAGAGGTTTTGGTGCCATTTAGGTTATGGGAGATGTGAAATACCAACATCTGTGTGCTGCTAGCAAGGAAGATAAAATAGAGTCACCTCAAGCTTATGTAAGGACCAGCCTGCAGAGGTGGTTTTTAAATGAATCTTTGGAGGTGCATGAGCTTGGGATTTAAAACACCAGGAAAATGGAAGTGCAGGGTCCAGTGTAAAGGCAAAAATCCTACAGGGCAAGCTAAAGGCAGCTTAATAAGTGAAGCAAAGCTGTGTGCAAGCAAAGAAGCACAAGAATCATGGAATTACAGAATGGATTGGATGGGAAGGGACCTTAAAATTTAGCCCGTCTCAACCTCTGCAGGGACACCTTCTACTATCCCAGGTTCCTCCAAGACCCATCCAGCCTGGTCTTGGACACTTCCAGGGATCCAGGGGCAGCCACAGCTTTTCTGGGCAACCTGTGCCAGGGCCTGTCCACCCTCACAACCAAGAATTCTTCCCCAGTATTCCACCTAAATATATCCTCTTTTATTTTAAAACCTTATGGAAAGGCTGAAACACACCCCCTTTCTCCTTCTTTCTCCAAGATTTTACTGCTGAGCATGACACTATGTGGTATGGAATATCCATGTGGTCATTTGGGGTCACCTGTGTCCCCTCCCAGTTCCTTTTGCCCTCCCAGCCTCCTCACTGGTGGGGTGGGGTGGGAAACAGGGAAAGTTTTGATGCTGTGCAAGCCTTGCCCAGCAACAGCAAAATCACTGACACAGATTTGGGGACAAGTCTAAGATAGAGCACCAAGTGTGTTGGCATAAAGAATGTGAATTCTATCCCAGCAGAGCCAGTGCACAGGGCAGAAAGGTCCTGGCCAAGATCTGACTCCTCCTGACAAAGGAGAAACAGCTGAAAAAGAAGAGGACAAGGTCACACTCAGAGATCTCTCAGTGCATGGAGCATTTTGGAGAGAATTAAATTCCCCTGAGGGATGGGGAGTGCCAGGATCCTTTGGGAAACAGGTTCAAATATGGGGCACTGGAGAGATCTGCAAGTGGCAGCACACCCTGAGCCCACAGCCCTGGCCCCTTGGATGTGATAACCGAGATGTGCTGGGAGGTCCTTCTGCACCAGAGTCTTCATCCCGATATTCCAGCTGTGCAAACGCAGCCACAGCAGCTCAACCATCCACAAAACAACTCCCTTGTCACAAGGCATCATCAACTGGACCCACCCTGAATAAACACTTTGGGAATCTTCAGGCTCCCCTACACATCCAGCTCCAGCTTCCCACTCCTGCTCCTCCTCCTTGAGCAGAGCTGAGCAGGGACAGTGGCACTCAGACAACTGGAGTTTCCCAAAATGTCTCTTAAGCTCCTACACCACTCCTAAAATCAGAATATCCTAAATTAGAAGGGACCCACAAAAACCATCAAGTCCAAATCCTGACCCTGCAAAAGACAATCCCCAGAATCCCACCCTGTACATCCCTGAGAGCATTGTCCATACACTCCTGGAGCTCTAGCAGCCTTGGGAATGTCACCATTCCTTGGGGAGCTGTTCCCATTCTTGGGTCCCCTCCCATCCTAACAAAGCCCTCTGCTCTGTAGAGCATCACTTTTGCCTCAAGTCTCTGGCCAAAAGTTGCACAACAGGAGAAAATATTAATGTAGCTTGGAATGGAGGAATATGTGGAGCACTGGCCCAGCATTTCTGGGTTTCAGGGATTGTTCGTAAAATCCTCCTCACAGCTAACAGATCACTTCCTATTTTCCCCTTGGCCTTTCCCATGATTCTGCTCAGACCAAGGAGACTCCCAGATTTTTTTCTAGGATCTCAAAGTGTTGCTGCAGAGCTGCACTCCTGTGTCTGCACTCTGCCTAAATCATCCTTCCCCCCACTTTATTTTCCAAGCCACATGGGCAGCTCTGGAGTTGTTTGTATTGCTGTCAATGCCTGCAGAGGTGGCATGAAGACACACAAGTTCAAAAGCCTTAAGGAAGAGGAAATTTTGCATTCCAGCGTTGTGTTGAAGCCCAGACTTTGCAGCAGGGGAGCCAAATGCTCTTTGGCAAATCATTTTAGTGGTTTGCTCTGTGGGAACAAAGGGAATTCCATATTGAAAAGCCCCTGGAGCAATGAGTCACCATGGGACAGTTGTGAATACAAGAATTGTTAGAGAGCACAGGACACCCCCCAGAAAAGGACATGGGAGGCAGATAGTTGGAAATACCCAAAAAAGAGGATGTTTCCTGGTGTTGTAAGCTCAGTTGCTGCCATTTTACAAGCTCTATTAACCACCAGGAGCAGTGACTAGTGACAGAACAGTGAAGGAGGGGGGTCTGCCCAGAGGTGGCCAACCTTCTCCTCTTGCCCAGAGAAGCTGTGGCTGCCCCTGGATCCCTGGAAGTGTTCCAGGCCAGGCTGGACAGGGCTTGGAGCCACCTGAGATGGTGGAAACTGTCCCTGAATGTCTTCAGCCTGACACCAGAAATGTTCACCAGGTTGGTTTCTTTTCAACAAATCAAGGAGTTCAGTATTGTCAGTGTTTTCTGTCCCAGAGCCACCTTCAATTAACATCAGTGATTAATCACTCTCACCATTAGTGCATCCCAAGGGACATCCCTGCTCTTTAATTATTCCCATGCTTAGAGAAGAATAAACAGAGCCCTCACTCTGAAAAATGGCATGAAAGCCATAAGGGAAAGCACTGGGAATTGTGGGAATAGGTTCTGATCCTGTGCAGTCTCCAGTCTCCACCTTAAAACCTACATTATTATTAATAAAAATCACATTTCAATCCATGTAGTGCATAAGGAGTGACAAATGGATGGCAGTGGTCACAGTCAGAGCCATGTGTGCCCTCTGCCTCCTCCTCAGAGGGACCAAAAGGTGCTTGGAATGCTGAGGGGAGCAGGAGATGACCTGGCTTTTTATTGTGTTTTACCCCTGTGAAGAAATCCAGGCTGGGAAAGGAGAAAATGGGAAAGCTCAGTCCCCTACAAGGACAACTGCTTTGTCTTCAGATCCCCCAGGTGACATGTACTGAGAAGGAGCTGGGTGACAGGTATGGGATCATCCCCTCGAATCACAGAGTCATGGAATATTTGGGGTTGGAAGGGACCCTAAGGCTCATCCCATGGGCAGGGGCACCTTCCACCAGGAGGGTGAGTAAAAGCTGGATTTCTCCAGCAGCTGTTACCTGTGACCAGGGATTGCTGCTTTTCCCACCTTCCTTCTCTGGGAAGCCACAAAAAACGTGCTTGGAGCCCTCCCCACCCTTCACCTCCACCAGCTCTTGCTGCCAAATTTGCACAAACATCATCATCTTCAGCTCTCCCAGCTCCCTGCTCCAGCTGGCGTGCGATCGCCAGCTGGGATTGGGCAGAGAGGGAAACACGTGGATGCACAAAGCCCTTAATCTCTGCAGAACTAAGCCAAAATTACTTTGATGTATTGGCTTTTAAATTGCTGCCTTCAGTGCTCACGGGAGCTTTTCTTCTTATCTCCTCAGCAAAACGTGCAAGCAGCTCCTGACCACCTCTTTTCTCTGCTTGAGTACTCATATCCTCCTATTTTTTTTTCCCCCCTGAATCCTCTTACAGATGTTTTCCCAGGTCTCTAAGCATTTCCATATCCTGTTTATTTGCTGCTAAAGGTGTAGTGCTGCAAACAAAATCTGTCTCTGGAAAGAAGGGAGGAGCAATAAGAAATGAGCTGTAAATTAGGACAAAAAGTGAACTTTGCCAGCTACAGGCTGAAGCATAAACGATGAGGTCCTTCAGCCTGGAAATGCTTCACTTTGATGTTCTAAACCCAAAAGAGAAGCTGTGGCTGCCCCTGGATCCATGGAAGTGTCCAAGGCCAGGTTGGACAGGGCTTGGAGCAACCTGGGATAGTGGAAGGTGTCCCTGTCCATGGCAGGGGGTGGAATAGGATGATCTTTAAGGTCCCTTCCAACCCAAACCATTTTGGGATCCTACAAATACAGAATACTATAACAGAATGAACATCTACATTAATGCTGGAAAGCTAAAAAAATTAACTTGTCCCACTGAACAGCTGCATTTTGATTTTGAGTGACTCCAAAATATTCCTGTCAAGTCCACAATCAGAACACTCCCTGAAAACCCAAATACCCTCAGAAAATAACACAGCATCAAGATGTTTTCATCAGACCTAATTGCAGCCTGGAATTGTTAAACAGGCATGTCCTTTCTCACTCTAATTATTGAACAGTGGAAGAAGTAACAGAGATGAATTCACTTTACTGAGTTTTATGATGTTTTAAATAAGGAGGGAAAGGTTTTCCCTGCTTATTTCTCTGCTGGTCTGAACTTGCAGAAGTGATGCTCCACATAGGAAAGCGAGCCTCTTTCATGCTCTCCATTTACAAGCAGGGAAATTGAGGCACCAAGCACAAACTTATCCCCAAATCCATTGAATAAATAAAGAGCAGGATGAATCAAAGCCCAGAGCAGCAGTGCCCTGCCTTCATTTAGCACAGACCATGATCAATTTGCAAATGCTTCTGATGGAAAAGACCTACTGGGTCATTTTGCAGGCCCCTGTAAGCCCAGGCTTTTTCCCTGCCATGTGCTGGAGACAAAAGTGCTTTATACAACCCCTACATTAAAATAATTTAAGCAGGAGGACTTCTCTCATTTCCTCTGGGGGAAACAATTCCGCAGCTGAAGAGATTGCAACATTAGGAAATATTTCCTGACGTCCATGGCTTCCAGAATCTGTTGATATATTATTAATAGAAAGGAAAATAAATATAGGTATTAATGCCAGCAGACATTGTCTGCTACTAATAGCTGTTAAAGTAATATATTCCCCTTGTTTTTAGCTCTTATTAGTCTTTTTGCAAAGGGTTACAAGACCCTTATGCATCCATTAGCCAGTCAGCCATGTGAAATTAATGTGGAGCAATTTTCATAAGCATTACTCAGAACTAATAATAATTAAGCATTATTTTCTGCTCAGATAACACAGAAAATAAAGCCTGACTTTTATGCCAAGATGGGTTTGCATTAGCTTAAGGTAAATGAATTAATTCTCATTTACAAGGCTTTTCTGCCAGCTAGCCAGAAAATATCAAGGTAATTAAAACCAATTTGTGAGGTTCTGTCCCATTGCACATTCACTGGGTTTTATCATTGCTGCAAATTGCAGGTGCTTTTATGCAAAGGTGGGACATGAAGGGGACTTTGCTGCCTCCCTCCTGCCCCATCACTTCCAAGAAAAGCTGAAACCTCCTTGTGAACAGCAGAACATGTTTGGAATGCTGGAGATCGATTAAGGATGATGTGTAGGATGGAAGGATGTGAAGGACCAGCTCAGGCTGGGATGTGGAGCTGGGATGTGGACCTTTCAGCAATTCAGGAAAAAAACACTTCTAATAGAGTGGAAAAAAAAAATCTTTTTCCTTTTGCTTTGCCATTGACTTGTAAGGAATTAATTTTGATTATTTATAAGACTGAAGGGTTTTTGTAGGCAGCATTTTCTGGATAGTCCCCAAACACTTCTCTCATCACAAAATCCTAAAATGGTTTGGGTTGGAATGAACCTTAAATCCCCTCCCACCCTCTGCCATGGGCAGGGACACCTTCCACTATCCCAGGTTCCTCCAAGGCCCATCCAGCCTGGCCTTGGACACTTCCAGGGATCCAGGAGCAGCCACAGCTTCTCTGGGCAACCTCTTCCAGTGCCTCAGAGGTTCTGTCCCAGAAGTTTGGCAGCACCTGAGGAGGGTCTGAGCTCTCTGTGGGTGCTCTTAGTAAAAATAAAATTAGTTAAAATTAGATTAAAATAAATTAGTCCAGATAATCTGTAAGATTCAAAAGCCTAGAGCTATTCTACAACAACTAATGATGATGAGGGAGTGAATCTCTTCCTCTGGGTTTCAACCTCCCAAGGGGATCAGCACCTTCAGATGCCACATCTTCACTTGGCATCTGAGCTTAGCAGACAACTGAGTCCAGCATGACCCAGCAGTGTGGAATATCTGTTTTCCAGAGGATTATGGCCTTTCTTGCCCAAATCCTGCCTCCTTCATTTCATTTCTCCACCCTCTGCCTCCCTCCCTGTCTCACTGTGACATCTCCCGTGTCACAGTCATATTTTCTGGAAAAATTCCTTCGCCCAGGATTTTCTCCTGGGAAGCTGAGAAGCCTCAGAGAAAAAGGAAAACAAATTCTTATCTCATTGCTTCTCCTGCGTTTTGCTGCTTTGGAATGTGTTTGAAGATCATTTATCCAACAAGTGACTGTTTCATTGGTTTCATGTGAGTTGTTTTGTCTCATTGGCCAATCAGGGCTAAGCTGTGTAGAGGCTCTGGAAAGAGTCACGAGTTTTCATTATTATCTTTTTAGCCTTCTGTAAATATCCTTTCTGTATTCTTTAGTATAGTGTAGTATAGTATTCCTTAGTATAATATAGTATCATAAAATAATAAATTAGCCTTCTGAGAACATGGAGTCAGATTCCTCATTCCTCCCTGCCACAGGGCACCCCACAAATACAATACTCCTGTTGGTCCCTGTGTCCACGTCAGTGACATTGAGCAGGCTGGCCTCAGTAAAAAGAGTGAAGTGGCAGTTCTGACTTTTATTTTCAAAACCTTCTCTCAGGGTAATTTAATTGCTATTAAAAAGATGAATAAAAGCAGACAATACCCCAGAAACACCACCTGTGTTCCAGCCCTGGAACGAACAACCCTGAGATGTGCTCCACTGTCCACACCCTCAGTGAAGAAAGGTTTTCCCCTTATGGCTGTTTCCTTCTCAATCCAGTCCTGGTAGCTGTAAACAGGTGTTAAAATCCTGTGGTTTGGGTTTCCTCCACTGATGATGCCGACTTGGAACCACTTCACGGTGTTCCAGTAGCTGCAGACCAGAGGTCCCCCGCTGTCCACCTGTGACAGAAGCAGGAATGTTACAGCTGGAAACAGCCCCAGGTCCCTCAGGGCAGCCTGAGTGGGAAAATCAATCTCTGTCTCAGGTACGTGAGGATTTGGGCAGGGGAAAAAAAGGGAATTTGGATTCAAAATTCCGCAGCTCGGCCCCGAGATCCTGCAGTATAAATAGATACAGGAGGTAAGATGAAGAGATCAGTCCCAAGCTCTGGCTCAGTGCACTGAATCCCTGTCATTCCCAGCTTTTTCCACATGCTCCTGAGGCCCCAGGAGGATACCTGAGACCTGTCAGCAGGAGACACCATCCCAGAGAGAAAAGGAACATTTGCTGTGACTGCTCACCCAGTCCTTGTCTCCTCTGCAAAGCTGCTGTGTGGAGGTACTGAGTACCTGCCACTGTGAATTTTAGGGGCTGGCAGCCAGAAACTGGGCAGCAGACGAAAAATAATCCTGACAAATCCTTCTTGAAGCCACAGTCACTTCCCTGGAAACTTTCCTGCTGCTGCAAGGACAACCACCACTCACCCAGTGTGGGCAAGGCTTCAAATGCAGGTTGCAGCCACCTCAAAAAGAGGAATATTCTCCTGTTGGCTGCTGTAGCTGGAGCACCAAGAGCACATCCATCTCCAGAATCTCTGGACACAAACCCAGGAAGAAGAGAAAGCAGCACAGAATCCACTCAAGGCAGCTGCAATATTTTTCTGAGGAAAGGCTGTGTGAGAGCTGGGGATGTTCACCTGGAGAAGAGAAGGATCCAGGGAGACCTCAGAGCCCCTTCCAGAGCCTAAAGGGGCTCCAGGAGAGATGGAGAGGGACTGGGGATAAGGCATGGAGGGACAGGACACAGGGAATGGCTTCCCACTGTCAGAGGGCAGGGATGGATGGGATATTGGGAAGGAATTCCTGGGTGTGAGGGTGGGCAGGCCCTGGCACAGGGTGGCCAGAGAAGCTGTGGCTGCCCCTGGATCCCTGGAAGTGTCCAAGGCCAGGCTGGATGGAGCTTGGAGCAACCTGGGATAGTGGAAGTTACTAGAGGATTTTTAAGATCATTCCAAGCCAAACTAGTCTGGGATTCCAGGACATCTTCAGTGCTGTGCAGTCCCTGCTATAAAGAAATTTCCTTCCACAGTGGGCTTGAATCTTTTTTCCATCTTTTCTAACCAGCACTTGTGCTAAACAAATTCAATACGAATCCATTTCCCAAGACAGCAAACTTTACTGGGAAATGTTGTCCTTCCCTGTTTGCACACTAGTTTGGGAAACATCTTTGTCATTAATGGATGAAACCCCTTCTGCCAGCAGCTACCCTGAGCTAACACACATTAATTAATGAGCAAGGAAGGGGCTGAAGTTCCCTGTGCAGCTCATCAGCACTCGTTGAAGTTTATGGCTGAATTCCCACTCCAGTAGCTGGAGGGTTCTGGTCATTAATATTCTTATCTTTTTTTTTTCAGTTCAGTATTCATTCAGGAGGTAAAAATTAAGATAAATGCAGAGGAAATGTTTGTAGAATCACAGAAGCTGGAAGGGACCAACAAAGAGCAGAGATTTACAAACTCATTTAGGCTGGAAAAGACCTTTCAGATTATTGAGTCCAAACATAAAATCAACACTGTTAGTTGTTATTATAGCCACATCCTTGCATCTCAAGCAGTGCTGCTGGACCCTCTTCAGACTCAGCATCTAAAAGAGGTTTCCCGACCCCATTTCAGCCAAGAATTCCCGTGAAAACCACAGAGGTGACCTTGGAGCCGCGCGTTGCGGGCGTCCTTGGCGGTGGCATCCTGTTGGGATGAATGAGCATCCACACACGATTCCATTCCCGGGGATTTCACTGCGGATCCCCTCGGGGCAGGAACGGGCGAGGGCATTATCCTGGCGGCGATAAGAAGGAGCTGGGAGCCTCCCACACGGGGATAACCAGTGGAGCCCGGGATGCTCCGCTCCAGCTTTTCCCAGCAGCCAAAAAA